>JAWLRI010000390.1:4302850-4314480 GCA_034781795.1 Crypturellus tataupa
GGGGGCGGCTCCCTCGGCCTTTTGTTTTTTTCTTCCCTCCCGCCTTCTTGTCCGCAACGCACAAGCGGTGCTCTCAAAGTTTCAGCCCCCCCTTAGCCCAGCGTTGTTTACTTCCCTCTCTTAACAATGGCTTTACAGAATTGTTTTACATTATTTTTGTACTTCCTGCAGATCTGCCCCCGTGTCTTACTTAAGGGGAAAAGAAATGTTCTCCCCTTTAACAAAACACAATATATCGCATGTGTTGCGGAGTTATATCTGAGTAGAGCTAGCCTAGTTGAGTGCTTGGTTCTGACACTATTTGCGAGCTGGCCAAATTGGCACTTTTTTTTTTCTCACTATTTTTTTTTTTTATAAGTACGTTTTTTTAAGGCCTGAGCTATAACACTTCCTGTAGCTGCAATGCGCAGTAATCTGTGATTTGTAAATTAGATCCCCTTTTCACTCGGTATATAGTTCTGTTTATACTAGCAATGCGGCTAAGTATCTAAGCATATAAATACTATGGTTATTCTGAATCGAACAACAACCACAAAAAACAGCTTCTTAGTATAAGGAACAAGTTAAGGAGAAGATAAATACAGCTACAAAATGTATTTGTTATATTCTTGCAGAGAAGCTGTGAATCAGATTATTAATCTTTTTGTAATGTAACAAATCAAAAAGAAGTCACACATTTGTAGAAGTTACTTCAAATGTATGTTATGTACTTAATTAAAGTCTTGAAGCCAAGATAGAGGTTTCTCTGTGTATTTTTATCATAAGTAAACGGATTTTATCACTTTGACAAAATGATTTAGTACACATTCAGGCGGTTCTTGCTCTTAGGAAACCATTGCTTACTAGTACGGAAATGACTTAGTTATAAAACCGAGAAGAAATTAAAATCCTTTCAGCAAAGATGAGTGCAAATTAAAATACAGAAGGTCTCCTTCCTTCTCCCTCCCCCCGCCGAGTAGGAGGGATAAAAGTTGTGACAGGGCAGGTACTGATTAGTCGCTGTCAGTCTGCACAGATTAACACCTATTTTTAGGTTTCTGAACCTCTTGAGTAATACTAGTTAAATTGGCACAGGTTAATAAGTTGGGGTCCGCAGAGCCTCTTAACTGTGCGCTGCGAAATTTGAATTAAAGAGACAGTCCCACTTTGTCAGTGTGACGAGAAAGGTTCGTATGCCTGGCATATTTCCTGCATTTCTGTGTTTGTATTGGTGTGCGTGCATGCAGAGCATACATAGGTCTGGAAAATGAAAGTTAAGTCAATTACTTTGGACATATTAATACAAATACGTACATATGAAGTTAGAGGATGCTTTGTCTTTGCAGAGTACAGCAGCAGGAAAATAGAATGTCTCAGAAAGGATGTTTTTTTCTCTTCTAATATAAATGTTGCATTTAGAAATAAAACTTTTATCTTTTTTTTTTCCCTGCGTTCTCTCCCTGTCCTCCCCCCATTATATCATTACACAGTTACACTGACACCCACTGGTAACAGTTGATCTGAATGTATGCAGCTATAATTGAAGAACACAAAGTAAAATAAAGGCCAAATAACAGTTTCTTTCCTTTCCTCATGCCCACAGAAACCTTGGGAGGTTCATTTTTATTTTTTAGGGAGAGTAAATGTATGGATGCCTCAGGCACAAGAGGGGAGGCCTCACTGTTTTTCTCTTAAAATATGACAACATACAAATAATTGCATCAGAAGCACTTTTGTTCTAGACATTTGTGTGTTTTGGGACAGACAGCAGGTTGGCACTGAGGTGAACAGGAAAGGATAATAAGTGTTAATAACTTCTCTGTTAAACACTATTCCCCAGGTAAAAGAATTTGAAGGAAAACAGAAATAATGGCCATGCTAGGAATGTAATTTTGCGGGCACTGACCTGATTGTATCAAAGCTAAGATGAATGCCAGTGCTGTGTAAGTCATTTTAGTCTGTTTACCATTTAATTCGAAGTTGTCAGTGGTCTTGAAAGCCACTTGTGTTGCAGAAACAAGGCTCATTTTATTGAAATCCACCACTGCACCAAAATCTGGTTTGTGAGAGTGTCGTTCCATAGCCCTGCCTAGCACAAGAACAATGCCATGCAATTACACTGTTTCAGGCTCTGAAATAGGCTTTCTTCCAAAACACCCTCCCCTTATATTATTAGATGTGTTCCTATTAATGAAATGATTGACTGAAAATCTTCCTGTGTTTATGTTGTTGGGCAACCGCAGTTGGGATTTTCCCTGTCTAGACTGAAATTGTAACCAGTGGAGATGCACGGGACAGCTGTTTGTAAACTCTTAGTGAGAAATAACAAATGAACTACAGCAAAAGCTGTCAAAGACTCCCTTGCTTGCAGATACAGCAGTACCTTCTCTGTTGGAAGGGGGAAGGGGAAGCTCATGAGAAATATATACAGAAACAAAATGGACTCCACAAAACATAAAAGCATTGAAAAGATCCGCCAGAGCTGTGTAGTTAAATTAGAACTCTAGCCTTTAAGATTGGAGTTTAAGGCTTTCTTTACATGCTGTGTAAAATGAGCTTTGGAGTGTAAAATCAGTCTCCGAGGTTCCCATCTTAGTGCTTATAACTGGAAAACAGGGCAGGTTCTGCGGTTTAGTCCTTCAGGAAAAGTTACGGGAAGTATCTTGACTCCAGTACTTCTGTATCCTCCTCTGGACTAGCCTGTGCAATGTATGCCGTGTTTGCATATGTATGGCACGTGCATATGTAGGGAAAAATGAGGGAGAAACCTTTACAAAAATGGTCACTGGTGTTTAGGATTTATGTAAGGTTCTCATGGCTGAACATGTGCTGCTGCACTGAATACTACCGTATACACAGGCTATCGCACAGAAGTGCTAAGTTTACAAGACTACGGAAGGCTGTTTGCAATTGATTCATTAGGTTGTTTTACCTCACACAATAATAAGTGTGAGCAGGGGGGCTTAATCTGAAATTGAGACAAGCTGGAAAGAAATGCTAGCCGGTATCCTGCAGTTATCGAGGAGCACCCTGGCAGAGCTGGGATAAACCCCCACATGGCCAGCCGCAAAGCCCAAGGAAGGGTTGGAGTTGGTGAGGAGGGGGGATGTCGATAGCTGCCGCAACCGAGCTCTGCTCTGGCTTTCCCTGGGAATCCTTCCTGGTTTGTTTGCTGGAGGAAACTACAGAAAACAAATAGAAGAAAAGGGGGGAGGCGGGACAAGGGGAAGAAAAATCACATATATATTTCATACTGCAGGATTCAAATAAAATATTAAAAATGCTATAAACAGCTTTATAGTCATTGTTTATGGACTCTAGAATTTTTAATATTTCAACGTGTAATTGAATTCTGAAGCCAAGATTCTGCAATTAATCCAACTTTTATAAGCAAGCCATTTGCTAGAGGTAACTTTGAGAAGAGCTTGGACTTAAAATTTGGGGGTTTTACGGGCATGCAATGACAGCTGAATGCTAAGTGTTCTGCAGAAATCACCCGTTGCGTGCTCGCTCAGCGAGCAGAAGTCCCAATTTGTGTGAGCAGTTCAAGCATTTGAGAAACCTAATTGTTTGATTCATGTATGCAGATTCAGGCTTTGTGCCTGTGAATAGGGCAACGCGTGTTTCTGGAGGACGTTTCTTCACTGCTGTGTTCATTTTCCTCTATTACAACATATAGAGAGCACGAGTAAAAAGGAATAAGGACACTATTTATCGGTTTATTTATCTAGGCTTTTATTATTCTGGGCTCCGCTTAGAACTGAAATGAATCCTAGCAATGTTTTTGTTTGTGTGCCCCATTGAAATGTTCAGCATAAAGCTGGACGAGATTTCAGTGCAATTTTTTTCCCTTCAATTCCATGTGAGTGTTTTGCTACTGTGAAGTAGAAAAGTGTGGAGGAGTTAGTGCACTGACTGGAGTGCTTGTTCTCTCCCAGTAAGCGCTTAAATCCTGATACCAGAAGGATCAAAAACTGTCCAGCTGTGACATCTGAATAATTTTTGAGATTGTTAATCTGGTCAGAGTATTAATCAGTCTTTGTACCTGTGGGGGCGAGGAAATGACACAGCCAAAAATAATTCAGGAAAAAAGGCTCAGACCACCAGCAAAAATAAATAAATAAATAAAATAAATAACTTCAGCTGAGTTTTGTTCCATAAATTTACCTTTTCCAGCTATGGTATGAAATACAGAGCGTAACCCAAGGGATTCCTCCTGTGTGACTAGCTGGCAGGTGTGTTGATACTTTGTTGTGGAAACCATCTCTTCCAAACCTGTTCTCTCAATCTGACGATGCCCAGATGATGCCCAAGTGAATTTTCCAGATGTTGTCAGTATTAGCCACCCCCTATATATGGTATGATATTGATATGGAAGAAAAAAATGCCAGGAAGCTTTTCCTGAGCAGCTAGGAGGTAGGGATGAGGCTTTCAGAGTCTGTGTTATCTCTCCAGGCAATTGCCTAGGCCTTCTTCCCCTGCAATTTACAGTTGCACGGACTGTCTCGGTTCTGTTTTTGATCACATCACATCCCTATGGCAACTACATTGATTTAGCTGAATATACGATATCAGACACACATTTAGTATGTTTTAAATAACAAGAGAAATATTGTTCAACTTTTTTTTTTTGAACATCTCCCTTTTAATTGTTGCTCATCTCTCTTCCAATCTGTTCTGATTATTTTTTTTCTCCATTAAAATTGAGAAGTGTAATTTTTATGTTAACCAGTTCTTCTCAGAATCACACTTCAGAAAGTTCAGATATATCGGTCCCACCAGGGAAGGTGGAATGGGGAAGTGTGGCTATAGTAAAGAATCAGGTTCTTCTCTTGAATCAGGGTTAGGCCGTGAGTGAGTATAACCCTGTGCAAGCTAGAAAAAAATTAATGTGAAATTAAGCTTTATGTAGGGTAGGTCCTCTGGTGACTCGTCTTACCTTGGTGGGTTTTTTTTTATTTATTCGTGGTTTTACTCTTAAAAGAAGTAACTGCTTTTCTCTCTCCCTGTCTTCCTTTCTTCCCTTCTTCCCCTCTTTCTTTCCCCTCTTTCTCTCCCCCCTCCGCCCCCCCCCCCTTCAAAAAAATAAAAGGGGGCAAAACCAAAACATTTTAGGGCAAGACTGTGGCAATTGTGCTAAGTTACAAAGAAGTGCCGTCATGTTCTCTTACACAACCTGTCTGAACCTCAAAAAACGTTACCCATCTCATGGCAAGTCAGAATAAAGAAGCGATTTAGGATGGGAATAGGTTGGGAGCCGCAGGAAAGCGTCTGAAGTTAGAGCCGCGTTTAGCCGCTAGTGCTCCCTGCATTGTGCGCCTCCTCACCTGGAAACCCCTTCTAACCCGCATAACCAAAATGTTGTTGTTTAAGGTGCAGGAAGCTTTTTCTCCTGAGTACAATAGGCCTAGGTTGAATCTTTTGAAAACAGTTTCTGTTTTTCAAACACCTTTTCTTCTTCAGCATAGATAATTAACGCCTTCTTCACAGTGCTTGCTGCCCTTGATACATCTGCTACCTTTGACAGATCCTTTCTGTTTGCCACCTCTTCCTAACACGCTTCCAATATTTTCAGCACAAAATACCTTATCATCTTTGATGTTGGTTATATACCAGCTCAATTAAATAAGAAAGCTCCTGACAGAATAGTATAGAGTTGAAACATAAAGCTTTATTTCTGTGAAGATTTTGTCCTTGGTCACTTCATTTTTTTTTATTTTTATTTTTCTGGTGCAAGCTGTTTGGCTGCTTTTAGGTAAAATTGTTGTTTAAGATGTGGAGCTTTAGCTGGGGCTTTATTTGTCTTTTAGAGGTTATATGTTTAGGAACTAAATGCATAGAGAGGAAATAGGAAAGAGGGAGCAGGGAGTGCACTGCAGTTGCAGTTTTAAGAGAAGCTCCCAACCTTCTGTTGAGGGTGTCTTTAAAACACCCCTTCCTAGACCTTTCTGGAACGTCTTGAAAGACTTTTCTGGACCCTTATGGAATATCTTAAGACATGGGGCTGTGGCTGTCCATCACAACCCCTGTTTGCGGGCCGGGGGCACGTGGCGTTGAAGCAAGGCTTTCCCCTGGAAAGGGCTGTCAGGAGGCCGAGTTGTCTGGGCTGTGGGAGCGGGAGCCCCATGGGGTGGACAGGGACATCAGAGCAGGGTGTTATCCCTTTTGAGCATGATCTTGAGGCAGAGCTTGCGGTCCTGTGCGGAGGTGGCTGCTCTAGGAGGCCCTTGGCCGTGGACTTCAGCGAGTGAGGTTTTACGAGCCCCCCTTTGGGGAGTGCTGTTTTAACAGGAAACGCGATACAGAGCAAGAGAAATGAGGCGGGCTAATGGAATGGGGAAGATGCAGTCACAATAGCTAAAGAAAAGGCTATTTAATATTTCTAGTAATTGTTACTGTTTATGTCACACAGTGCGATGGCAGCATTTTCAGGATTTCCTGTATGTTAGAATGCTTGAGGATGAAAGGTTTGAATTTTGTATGTGTAATATATACTGCTCTTTTCTTAAGGAAAATTAAATAGTGACTACCCCCAGATTTCAGTTTCAGTACAACAGTCATTTTGATCTCTACATTGTCAAACAAATAACATCAAAAGCGAATTTTCAGTGCAGTTAATCTGTTTCATGCAGCCTTCTCATGTGAAAGAACTGGTTGTGTGCTACGTGTGTGTGAAAAACAGAGCATGACAGCCCTGCACCTTGCCACACCAGCTAGCAAAAAATACAAAAAAGAGTTTGAGCTGTGACTATGTGTTTCAGAGCAGAAAAACAGTGTCCTTGCACATGTGTACGTGCGCATATGCATCTTAGTCACTTCATGTATTGACTCCTCCAGCAGACGGACACGTTGATCGTCGGGTGACGCTGTGGGTCGGCAGGAGGTGCTGAGTGGCAGAAGCGCGTTACCGCCGTGCCGTGCCGTGCCGTACTGTGCCGTGCCAGGGGAGCGGGCCTGGCCCGCGGCCTGGCCTGCTCCTGTGCCCGTGTCCCGCTCTGCGCCCGCATCCCACCGCCCCGGCCCTGCGGCAGCCGGCAGCGCCCGCAGCCGCGTCGGTGCTCACGCGCAAACACAGGTTTATCCCAGATTTGTAGTAACTGCTTCCTGCTGCTACTCCCAGTCTGTCTGTGCCTGTCGTTTTGAGGTCGCTGGAATTGTCCCAAGGCCACCTAACCTGCAGATTTTTATTCTCCCCTGCCTTGTTTCTGTTATATACAATTCTGAAGTATCATCTCCTACTAGGCTGATGGTTCTCTGTTTTAGTTAGCTAATATCTAGAGTCTAATTTTTTGCTTCTTAGGGATTGGCCTTGTTCCCAGGATTTTGCAAAATATTTGCAATGGGAGACTAAAACAGCAGGTTAGTCAGTATCATGTCCAAAAATGTCTATTAGGCACAATGTTAAGGATACGAGTGATTGTAGGGGGAGGAGAGTAAACAGGCTTCCTGAAAACCGTTGATATTATAAAAAGAAAAGAAAAGAAAGTTCACGAGTGTGAGCAGAATGGATCCGTTGCACTAACCAGCTTTTAAGAACATCATGAGGCATCGTTGTGTTTTATCTCCGGCGCTGGCTGACCAAGTAGAGAGCTGTAACAGGGAGCTGCGTCCTTGAGCTGCTGCGTTGTCTGTACATGCTAATAAGGAGAATGAGGAGAATTAATAAGTGAGTTCTAGAGATGCAGCAGTTTCTTGAAAATCTTTTCAAACCTTTTTAACACAAGATGGCACACAGAGTTGTTCTGTCATTTAAGAAGACTTTTTTTTTTTTAATTTAGCTTAGTAATTTTGGATTTAAACAGTAGTGGCTGCAAAATCCAAAACTGTTCTTACTGAGCTAAGAGATAATTGAACGATACAACAAAGCAAAATAAATTAAAAAGAAAGTCCAAGGAAAAGTGTATGCCAAGTTTAATAAAGAATTGTCTGAACTGGATCACGCTGTATCCAGCTTTTACACACCAGGCAAACTATAAGAAAGTGGCATTTACTTAACCAAAAGGCCTTGACTAAGTAGTCCCTGTGGAATCTTTGTATGGAGAGTGAGGAAATCTCAGCTGATCTCTTCTTAATTTATGAGATTTATGCTGCGCGGCTGTCATGCCTTCGTTTCAGACGTAGATTCAGGGTTACAACAGAGTAATATTTGTCCAAGGATTGCCCAGGGAAGTTGCACAGGCTTCCCTTGCTGCAACCACGAAACCTGGTTTGAAATACATGCATGAGAACCAATAGAAATAAAACTGGTGGCCGTGAGCAAAGAAAAAGGGGAGAAAGGGTTGTCTCCATTACCAAAATGTATTCTTATGACTTTGCATACATTAAAAACTGCGTACACCCTTGGTACGTCCTTGAAGTATTGCCAGAAACTAGCGTGGGTCATGTAGGTTTGTCCCTGCAGCAGCGAGAAGAGAGAGAACCATGTTTTACCATTGTTGAATCCTACATTACTTTAAAAGGAAGCCAAAGTGAGTAGATAATAAAGCTAGCCAGGCAGGATTTTATAAAGATCTGGATGACTGTAGCAATTTTCATCTTTGAAAGCAAGAAACTTCTTAAGGATTTTGAAAATGAAACACTGGGTTTGCTTTGTGCCACCTTTGTGTAAAAAAGATAAATTTTAGAAATGATGACGGGGGGAATGAACTGATGAGAAAATGTTAAAAGCTGGAAACCAGTCCTAGAAAAGGATTATGAGGCTGTATCTGCACCAGGCCCTGAGGCACTGTGCGTGTTCCAAGGCATGCAGGCACTTTTCTGTTCCCAGCTCAGCAAGGTTATTGTGTGCAAGTACTGGCTGGAGTCGTATTTACTTAGCTTTGCACCCAACTAATGCCTCCCATTTATAGGCTGTTGGGACTACGGGGCTTTCCCCTTTCATTCCACCTACCATGGAGGCCTGTGTAAGGCAAAGGACAAGCATAGGTAAAAGAACAAAAAAAAATCTCTTTATAGGCTGTCCAACTTGATGCAGTTTGTAACAGTTGAGCAAAAAATGCACCCCAGTAGCGAGAAGGTGCTTTGACAGTAATTCAGGAGAGAATATGTGCATTTCCTCACCCCTTTCCAATTTTGTTGTCATGGAGAGTAGAGAGTCCTTTCCAATTTGATCAATATTTATAGTAGAGTGAAAGAAAAGTATTACAGTGTGCAATTACTATGTACATTTGTTTTGTTTTGCATGCACCTACTTCTTAAGGCGTTCTACAGCAAGTGATAGTTTGTCCTGCAGCCAGCAGGACAAATGCAGCCCACAGAACTCGTGTGTGTGGCCCGCAGGACTGGCAATAACCGAACGTGTAGAGTATTTTGCCTTGACCAGGGGTGCTCCAGCCTGCTGTGTCTCTTGCCAGAGCAGCCGTAACCCTGTCACCTGCCAGCTGCACGTTGTCACGCCGTTAGGTCACCTCTGAAGGGCACAGACCCAAGTGTGGCAGCAGCAGTAAGCGTGTGTTGTACTGGGAGTTTTTGCCTGGGTAGTTAAACGTAGATCAGCGGTCCTCTGCAGCACTAGTGTCAGCATGAGATTATATGGAATACGCATACATCAGACGTGCTTATTGCTAATTTTTGGCTTCTAGAAAGAAGATGGCTCTATGACCCGTGTCTTTTGTGGAGTTAGTTATTTTGTCCTCGATTACTTTGCTGCCTCATATTCTTCTGTTTGGCGAACAGTCTGAGCATTAAGTGCAGTTGTAATTTTTTGCTAACAGTATGCCGCTTCCTTTGGCTCTTGCTCAGTCTCAGCTAATCCTATCTCAAACAAGCTCTTGATGAGACAAAAAGGAGTTGGACTGAATTAAGGAATGCATCAGTACTGAGTATGGCTTTGGGGATGACCTAATTATGATAGTTCTTTGTGTTATCTAATCATTAGATAGTAAAATCCTGTTCCAGAAAGGTATTCAGCATTGCTCCTCAAGATCTGCATCTATGTTACATCTCCTTTTCTTTCTGAGAGGGAGGTAAAAGCTACAAACTTGTTGCATGACTTACTGCAAGTCTTTTGTTAGTGCTGCAGGATTGTTCCTAGCACTTGGGACTATGTGAATCTTTTATTTAAAAACAAAACAAAAATACTTCATAGTCTCATTCCCTCTGGTTAAAGGGAGAGACTGACTGATTGATTTGAGGGCTTCTCCCAGTTTGTTTCAGGGTGCTGCCTGTGTTATGCAGCAGGGATCATACAGGATAATGGGGAGTCGATGAATGTTTTTCCGTTCTGTAATTGAATTAAAAAATATGACCCTTTTCTATTAGGGCGTTCTGGAACAGTAGCTGAGCCGTAGCTGCCCCGGCTGGCCTGTTTTAGACCACGTAGGTTGTGCCGTGGGAAATGGGCGCTTCCTCCCGCCACGCGTTGGGAAGGGCCCACAGGGCCCCGTGGCGCCGTCCTGCGCCGAGCCTGGTGGCTGTGCTCATCCCACTGCCCATCCGGAGGTTATAATGGGTAACTGTGGTGGTTTGCTGTAGAAGCGCAGGGTGCCGTGACGTGGGTCTGTTTGGTTAGAAGCAAAAAGGGCTTTTGGCTCTTCAGGTAAACTGCATTTAAAAGTTCATTTTAGATATAAATAAAATACAGGACAGGTAGGCCGATTGGAGTATGTGAATATCCAGTGAAGGCTGGAAAGTAGACTGCAGTGAAGTGGAGGAGGACACTGAGCAGAGGTTCAGCCCAGTGCCTGGGAGAAGCTGCTCTATCTGCTCTGGGCATAAAGTCAAGAGTGGCTCGTTTAAGTCATTTAAGAACCAAGTCTGTTTTTTTTTTTTTTTTTAATTACACACTGAATTTTTCACTGTAAAAGACACCCCTCCTCCCTCCAAGATAATATATTTGCATTTGTGCTCAGAATAAGCAATTAAAATAGGAAATGGTTAACTGCCACAAATAAGGACATAATGAGAAGTTCTTAATTTATCTCTGTGTTGAGAATGACTCTGTAGTTCACTTTTGGTATTGGAAATGAAATGATTTTGGTGAGGATTAAAAGAAAGATGATGCTTGTCTGATTTCCTCTTCTTGGAGGGATTGTGTGGGTGCGGATTGAAGTACACTCTCATTCCCACTAGAGGGGGGTCCGCTCAGACTAGGTTGGAATGCGTTTCGTTTCGTTTCTTTTTTTTTTTTTTTTTTTTTTTGAACTCACCCTGAGGAAAACCTGCTGTTGTCACATATCTTGTCTCAGTACTTTATACTGCGTGTCTTACAGCGTCAGCAGTTACTCGCCTTTTGCTGATCTTAACTGCGTTTCATACAAAGAGGTGAAAAGCAAACATGGATGGACTAATACAGTGGTGCAGCAGTAACAAGGAACCCAGAGGGTGTTTTGTTGCATCATCCTCATCATGAAGACAAATACTTTATCACAGAAGTGGTGTGATCGCGCCTGGAAAATCACAAGTGGTTTTATCAGGCCTGTTCAATGAACATTTCTGATTAGAATTATCACCTACACCAATAGCTGCACACTGAGCCGCTTTATTGTCTGTGTGAGCCTTGAATTTCTATATGTAAAATAAAATACTTCTGCTTATAAAAGAGACTAAGAATATATTGCGTAATTTTTTGTTTTATTTTTTTTTCCAACTGTTTGATGTCGTGATTTGTTGTTGTTCCTGGTTGCTCTGTGAAGGGACAGAGACCTGCATTC
>JAWLRI010000390.1:4314580-4367075 GCA_034781795.1 Crypturellus tataupa
CGTCCCGAGACGCGGGTGATCAGGATCGCCTCCTCCCGCAGGGAGCGCGGGAGCTGCCTCGGCACCGCCCGGCTGCTGCTGATCCCACAGCGCTCCCAGGGCTCGCGAGTGGAGCAGGAGCCTCTCCGCAGGTGGAGCCTGCCTGAGCAGAGCTTAGTCGAGAGGAGGAGGAGGGGGCCTGAAGCACCTCAGCCCTGCTGGGGCCGCAGGGCAGAGGAGGAAGGGGCAGACGCACCGCCCGGGGCATCAACGTGTGTTCTGGAGGCTCCGGAGACAGCAGCTGGGCTGTATGGACGGCATAAAGCCGTACGGGGAAAACTGAGCCGGTTTTAAACCAGCTTGCCCTTGTTTTGTAGTGTGGGTCCTGCGCCAGAGCAATCAGCCAAGTGCACGTGGCTCTTCCCAGTGTAGAGGGGTGCCACGTTAACCCTCGCCGGGCTGCCCCTGATATGAGAATTACCTTTTTCAGAAGCTACCCAAGTATGTGGCTAGGAGACTGCGCTGTTGTTTCCAGCCTCTGATTATTCCCTTTTTGGCCTTGGGCAAGTCACTTAACCCCTCTGTCTGTTTCTTCATCTGTAAAATATATTATGGATATTTATCAGTCTCACCAGGACTGATTGTTTAATATTTATAAAGTGCCTAAAGGATTAGAAGCTTAATATAAGTAGTAATACATATCACTTCAGATTGATTTTATTTACTTGGATTTTTTTCCTACCTCCTATTGAATGAGATCCCATTTTGTAGCCTCCAAGTGCCATTCCTAATCAGCTGGACAGGTCACAATTGGGTAACATGAGGTTCCTTTTCTTCTTTTATTCCTAGTTCCTATAAATCCTTTATTCTTCTTCCCTTTTTCTCGCCCCTTTTTTAATTTAGAGATGAAGAGATACCGTATGTTGCTAGATCATGACATAAATATATTTAAGTGCTGCCATCATTGTTAGTTTATCAGCCTTTCCATTATCAACCCTCTTGTTCAAGGGTTTATAACTCTGGCAGTATAATGTGCTTCAGGCTGAAACTTGACATTCATTTTTTTCCCCCCCTTGATTTACTTTAAATCCTTCACTCTTCTTAAGTTAAACTGGAGATTAGATACATTAGTTATAGTTATACTAGTTATGTAAATTATAATGCAGCAGTAGGCGTTTAAAATAGGGTGTAAATCAGAAGTAGAGAATTTCCTACTTGTTAAACTGTGAGCCTGGGAGTAGAAATCTCGGCTGCTTTTCTTGAGTGTGTCCTAGTCTTGGCACGTGATTACTAGGAGATTAGTTAACCTTTCTCTGCCTTTTTCTTCTATCTGTTTATCGAGATGATGATGTTGCCTAATTCACTGGACTATTGGGAAGCTTAATTAATTAGAAATCATAAATGCACTGAGGTTCTCAGGCGAAAGGTGCTGAAGTGTGAAGCGTTTTTAAGGAGACTAATGAAGAATCAGCACGCCTGCTTTCCTGCCTCTGTAGCCATCGTCCCAGATTAATGTGTATCGGCGCTTTGGGCTGTGAGGTTTGTGGCAACAACCAGTAAGAAGTTTGATGCGGAGCTCGGCTAGATCGCCTTTTGTCCGGCCTTCAGACACTTCTGCGTCTCGCAGGCCAGTGGCCACAGCCTTTGTTGGGAGCCTGTCATCCCCAAGCTGCCCAGCTCTGCCCTTAGTGCCAGGCAGGGCAGAGCTCTGTGCGGGAGCCCCCATGCTGCCCGGTGTCCGGTTTTAGCTGTTGCACTTCCTGACAAGTAGGTGGAAGAAACAGGAGGGGAAGAGCTTGGATTATTCCTGCCTTTTTTCATGGGGAGTTACCATGGCCAGTGATTCTGGCGATCCTCAGGCTGCTTTTTGTTGTGGCCAAGACTGTCTATGGAAAACAAGGTTCCAGCTGTTGGGCAGTACATTTGGGGACCCTGAAAGGTGTTCCAGATGTTCCTTGTGTGGTTTAGGTTGAGAGACCTTGTGTGAGCCTCAAAGGGGCTTCCCGCATCGAGCATCTGCTGTCAGCCAATGGTTAGGGCTAGTTAGGGCCGACCCAGACTGCGTCCTCGCTCATGGAATTCCCCTCGTCACAGCAGAAGGTAATTTTCAGGCTGAGAGTAGAGGCTTCTGTGACATATACCCAGCAATTCAGGGAATTTTCCCTCACGTGTGGTATTCCGAGAACAGCATATAGGCTGTTTTAGTTGTGTCGCTTCGTGTAAATTATCTAAGCAACTTTTAGTAAGGGAAGCCCAGGTGGAAAAGTGGAAGTTCAGCTTTCTAGTGACTTTTAAGTTTGGAGTTGCCGGTGTTGGATTTGTTCTTATTTCCCAGACTTGCAGATCAAAAATCCTCGTCATTATCTGCTTTGCAATCTGTTGAGTAAGCCACTTTGTTTATGATCCTTTTTCACAGTACATCTCAAGTTGAAAGCAATACACTAAACAGCTGCATCACCCTGTGTTCAGCTGTAGATCCATGTTTGACAGGAGAGCATACGTGTTCGAGAGATCACTTCAGGCCTGCTCTGCAAAACAAATGGGATATATCCTAATTATCACTTGACTTTCTTTGGCCTGTGAACCTTATGGTGTTGACCGTGGTTTTTAATTGAGCACTAATAGCAGATGATTTTAGGCAAGGCAGATTGTGTGTAGGCTACATCTAGTTAGCTGAGAAAAGAGAGTAGATGGGGAGGGGAAGCAAGAGAGTGGAGGAACAGTTGGCTAAATCATGACAGTGAAGAATTTCCTCTTGTTGAAAGCCCACATGCAGTGATACCACTGCAGGTGAGAAGATAGCAGTGTCATTACTACCAATGTGAAAAAGATCAAGAAAAGATTGTATATATTTGGAATATTTATTTGGAATTCCATAAACAAACAGACAAAAAAGGCACATAAGTATTCGTGCTTCCAGACCTTAGATTTGTGTCCTTTTTGTATGCTTTATGTTGTGATACCCGATAGTGATTTAAATCAATTATTAAAAAATAAATAGAGCTATTCCAGTATTATTTGAAGTATTTAACATATGGTAGTCTGCAGTATTTTCCATTTTTTATTTAATACCCAGCATGCATACAGAATATTCACTGAATATTTAATAAACCTGGAGGGTCAGCTCTTGTGAACTGATCTCCATAATCCTTTAGACTAGCTGGGTAAACAGAAATATTACCGATTATTGTAGCCAATAGCTCTCACAACTAAAACACTGTGAAGAAGGCTTCTTACTACTTCTTACTATTTTTTTAGACTTTTTTTTTTTTGCTAAGAGTCAGATTTTACAAAACTGAATTCCTATTATTGGCAATGCTAACATCGTTTTCCAGATATCCAAGTAACTTTTCTGTAAGATTCAACAGGAGGACCAGCAGGATCTTTTTACTCTCTTAAAAAGTAGACTTTCATTATAATAAAATATCTGTATTTAGGAATGCTGTCTATTTTTTTTTAATATGTCAGGGAAAAAAAAAAGTAAGAAGAAAGTTTCAATGCACGTGTATTAATCCCACGATTTGTTTTAGCTATCTATTATAGGCTTCTTACGAAATATTTTTTCCCTTTCCTCCTTAAATAATGCTTCCTCTGTTGCTTGTCTCAATAACAAACAAATGTTATTGTTTCTTAAAATGGGAAAATTAGCCTGAATGGCAAATACCAGACTGTAGAGATGGGAAGGGTTTAAATTCATTGCACCATGCAGCGCTGCTCGCCTTGGTACCAGTTTGCACCTCGAATTTCCTTAGGGGTCTAGGGTGGGTGCTGCACGTGCCCCTGGGGCTGCTGCGGGAGTGGATCCTCTGTCCACCCTGGCCCTTCCACCTGTCCTTGGACGTTTATTACCTCATCTTACAGCTCTTGACAGGCTGCTTTTCCTGTAGCAATTCTGCTTTAAGAAAAGAGCATTTATAATAATGTTGTCCTTTCATTTTAAATCCTCCTCGTTTTCAGTTGGTGGTGAGTAGCCGCCCTGGCCACGAGAGGCTCCGTTTTCCTGGGGAGGGAGACGTGCGGGACGGCCGAGTGTCCTTCCCTCGCGCCGGAGCCGTCGCCACAGAGCGGAGACCTGGGCATTTGGTCTGTGCCTTCAACGCTGGGGCCTGGGCTGGCAAACACAAGAAGGAATCGGCTGCAGAGGCCTTTGCATGCAAGCTCTGCGTAGGGATTTGGACAAAACAATTTTTAAGTTAGAAGGAAAATAAAAACCAAAGTCGTTGTTTCGCGTTGTCAGAAATAAATCAGGAGATAGGTAGATGGGAGTTATAAAGCTTCCAGGTCTTATCTTTAATCCTTAAGCTTAGAACAGATACAAATTGCACATCCTTAGTAACAGTTCTTCAAAGTGTTTCTTCCACTCTGCTTTTTTAATAAGAAAGATTTTCTCCAAAACAAGGGTAGAATACAAGGCATCTGTTGGAGCAAAGATGCCATTTTTAATATGAACATCACCACTTTATTTTGTGCATATATATGCAAGATCACTACTCTTTAATGATTCATTAAAGTGTAAGTATTTTTTCAGTCAAATTTAAATAAAAGTTGTTTTCTGATAACTATAAAGATGTATACAATTTAACAGTGTTATGTCCAGGCCTTCCGTTTGATTGAGTGGTTGGAAACAAAAACATTGAGCTTTCTGTGCAGCTAATTTTATAGAAAGGGGAAGCTATTACTGTGTTATAACAGCATTTTTGAAGCTTGTACAAGTGGCATTCAATTTAATTTATACATGCATATGTGTGTCATGTTGGTCTCTTAAAAAAAAAAAAGAAGTAGGCTTTTGACTGATCTTACAGTTTCAGCATTTAAAATGGTAGCGACGTGTGCATGCTTGTATGTGCAGAGGTGTAAGGCAAATGATAACCCCGCCAGTCATGAGCAGCTGGAGGTGATGTGGGGCAGATGTAACAATTCTGCCTGGTCCTTTTGGGCTCTGCTGAGTACAAGCTTAGGTTTATTAATAAATTTCTTTCGAACCAGAGTTGCCAAGAAACTAATACAACAGGAGAATGCAGTGGTATCTGCCTGAGTCTGTAGTCAATGCAAAACAATGTATTTAAGAGCTGGAAACTCCTTCAGTTCCATTAATTTTATTAAAGCCTAATGGTGACATGTAAAATACTAACAGTACCAATTTAATTTGTGTTGATTTTAGCTGGAATAGGAAGATATATTTTAGCAGATGGGCCCAGTGCTCCCAGATGGTAGAAAAAATAAGGAGGGATACAAATATGTGAAAAAGAAAGAAAGAAGGGGGAGAAAAAAAATGGTAAGGTGCACAAAGCAGAAATAAAAGGTAAAAGATTTAACCACTTTGAATGGTACTGATTTTAACACCACAGCAGCGAACAAATAAAAATAACCGTGTCTGAGTTTTTTAAATCCTCCTAAGGGATTTAGATGCTCAATTTCCATTAGAACGCTTTAATCCCTTAGGTAGAATTGAAAATCTTAGTCTGAAAGGTTGGTTATTATATAAAGATTTAACCCACATTTTATTGTCGTTTGAGCCTCATACTGGCATCGGTTGCAATTACGGTGCAGAATGCTGCAGTGTGTCCCCCAGACAGGTTAAAAATGGTAGCTGGCCCTATCTAGAGAATGAGATACTTGGCTTCTTTTTTAATCTCAGCGCTCGGTTTACTCTCCTTTTCTTTCCCTCCCTGTCCCCAAGGCCTTTGCTGTTGGCAGCTACCTGACCCACATAGCGCGGGTGGAGGCGGTGCCGCTGCGCGCGGAGGGTGAGATCACCTCGTCCTCGTGCCCCACATGGACGCGGACGCGGACGCAGACGCGGACTATGGCAGCAGCCTATGGCAGCAGCGGCCGCCGCGCTCGCGCCCAGGGCACTGAGCCCGGCCGAGGGCAGCGCTCATATAAATAAGTTTGTTAATGGCAGTCCAGCAGCTACATGTCAGGAGGCTCACAACTTTGTGCAACAGGAAAAGAGACACTTATGTTCCCACAGTGGGGGAGCTCCACCAAGAGCCGGCCTCTCTTATTTGGGAGCGAGCTTTAATCCTGCCTTTGTGTGTAGTTTTAAGCTGCGTTGTGATGTAATTGGCTTAATCATTACTATTATGTTGCTTTGCACAAGTTAAGATTGTAATTTGACATATGGAAATAAATGGCAACCGGATTAGTGATTTGCAGGTGTCACTGACGAGGAGGGGGCAGGGGAGGAAGCCTTCCCTGTTTTGCAAGAGCAGTGTGTGCAGATCGATGCGCGAAGCGAGGCCGAGCGGCGCCTCGTGCCGTCCATCCCCGTGCAGGAGCGCGGGGCCGGGGCGCGGGGCAGAGCCTCGTGCGAGGGCAAGCGCGGCCGTGCAGGAGCAGCGATGCATTCCCTGCGGCCGCACGCGCGGCTCTGCGCTGCGGAGACGAGCGCGGCGCAGCCCCGGCACTGCGGAAGCGGCGCGGCGAGGCCGACGGCGCGGACGTGGCGGTGCCAGCGCAGTGGAACCGCAGGCAGCGCTTGCAGAACGAGCCCTGCTCTGCCCTTGGGGCACAGCACGAAGCGGTGACCTCGTCCCCGCAGCGCAGAAACGCCGCGTGGTGCCGAGTCTGTTCCTAAGCCCTCTTAAATGGGCGCTGCTGGCATGCGCATTTTCACGTTCTTTCTCTGAGATAGGATATCCGGTTTTAAAAACGATGCTGGAAACTGAAATCTTTTTCTCTTCCCAAACAGGCTACTTTTACTCCAGATTGTTAAAATTCTTTCCCCTTCCTCCAGCTTGCAAATGCTGCCGTTTTGTGAGGCTCAGCACATCCCTCTGCCTCTCCCGTAACCCTCTTATTTTCACAGTCCCAGAATACCACAAGTTCAAATCCCCAGGGGAAGTTCAGCCGCTCGATGTAGCTACGTGTCCACTTCCTGACCTGAAGCAGAGGACACCAAAGCAAATGTTTTCGGTGGCTGATGGTGAATTGTGACTGGGCAATCCAGAAGGAAACTGCTGCTCCAGCGATATCCGTAACATGGAAGCCTTGAGCTGCGAGATGGAGTAGGGGTGCCATTTGAGAAAACTGAGAAAACGTGTTCTCGAGAGATATGTTGTTTGCTAAAATTGTTTGAGACTTGAGTTGGGCTGATCGGCACAAAATAGTACTCATTGCTTGGAAGGAAGGAGAGAAGAAGACGCTGAGGGAGAAGAAAAAGTAGGCATTAAAATCGTTCCCTTTTAATGCGTGCCTTGTTTAAGAGCTTTCTTTTGTTGAAGGCTCCAAGCGGCCTCTGCTTCTGCCATCTGCTGGTTGCCAATAAAAGTTGCATCTTCAAAGCCGAATTAAATTATTTTAAAGCCAATTAATCCTTTTTAAAGAGGATGTTTTCAAGTGTCTGAATTATCTCTGTCATGATATGCTGACACTTAGAGTGTCTGTATGTGCGTTTAGTATATAGGAAAATATAGAGAAATGAGTCCTCCTTTACTCATTTGCATGAGCACTGTTATTTTATGGAGAAATCTGGGGGCTGCAAAAACAATTTGGATTTGTTTCAACTTAGAAAGAATAGATATTCATATTAGCCTCCAGTAACTTCTGCTTCTCTACTTAGAGTAGAATTAGGATTACATTTTTTCCCCCCAGGTGCTTGTTTGTTTGTTTGTTTTCAGTGTTGTTTTATCAGAGGTGTTCAGAGATGACTGAAAGGATTTTGCATCCCTCTTTCTTTGAGTTATTTTTTGGAGCTGTGTTTTAGGATTGCTGAAGACTTCTGAGTGCCATCCATGCTCCTTTTGAAGAGGAAAGAATGGCCTCATAGCAGACGCTTTTTTTTTTTTTTTTTTTTTTTTTTTTGTATACTCTGCAGCAGGTAAAGACCCCTGACAAATGTGCTGGAGTGTTTTGAAATAGTTGTAACTAAGTAAACAGTAATAACTTCAGTGCAGTTCTGCCCAGGCCTGTACGGGTTGCTCTGACCGTGTTCAGAACAGCCCAAAAAGGCCTCAGCGGATCCCGTGGAGCTCTCTGATGTGCGGAAGAGGAAATCAGAGCGAGAGAGGGGCACCCCCTCCAAATCCGTTGCAAACAGCAGCAGCCCCTGCTGCAGCATCCCCTCCCCACACATCTTTCCTGTTACATGACATATGGAGGGGTTGCAAGCTCTGATGGAGAAGAGGGAGAGCTTCCCGTGGTCCCAGGGGCTCATCATGCAGTGGAGATGGATCTTGGCCATTACGGGGCAACGCAGCGCTGAAGAAGCGTTTGATGCTCCTTTTCAGCGTAGCGGCCTCACGGTTAGACTCGGGCAGCCTGCGCATGTACGTGGTAGCATACGTATTTTTAAAAAGCTCCATGCATGGCCTGGAAGGCCAGTGCAGGCAAAGCCGGTGAACTTCCTGCCTCTCTCAGCATCTTTGGAAATTGCTGTTGTGCGATTAGCCCAGTGTCTCGAAACCAGTTGGCATGGGCCCTAAAAAAGCTTAAACTGCTAGCTGTCTTCCTGCCTGCCTGCTTTATGAACACACATAAACATGATGAGCAGCCTTCGTCTCCGATACTGCCTGGTTTGTTTATATCGCCAGGATGTGGATGGGGCCACATTTTGATTTTGGAAATGAGGCTGCAGCTGCCGCTGCCTCTGCCTTCCTGTGAGCGCCGGGGTCAGATACCAGTTTTTGGGAGCAGATGTGCGCGTTGTGCACGACAGGCGTTTAGTGTCTGCTGAAGTGGCCTCTGCAAGAAGGAAGGCTTGGGAAATATGGTTGCTTTTCTGATCAATCTGTACCCTTCCTCCTTCAGTATTTCTGCTGCGTCTCCGTGCTGCTTTCAGTTGCTGCTTTGTCAGGATTAACTGCTGTAACCCTTAGCCACACGGTGCTGACAGCGGCGGCAGCAGCTCGTCCTTCCCTCTGCCTTGTGCTTCCCTCCGGGATCCGAGGCACTGCCTGGGACACACACAGGGAGTCCAGCCCTCACGCTCTGTATGAACCCCACAAAAGCACCGAGTTTGATACTGGTTTTGTGCTGGGAACACACATCCGCATGAGGAATAGACCAAACTTGCCATTTCACATCAGCCACTACAATGCGGTGATAGAAATTGCCTAAACACCCCCCAAAAATGGCGGTAATTTTCTCAGTCTTTCTCCCATAATTCTATATGTTTTTAATTGGTGGGAGCTCCTTGGTCTTAGGGACTTGTCTTTCCTACCTGGTCGCTACCTGGTCTGTTTATAGCCGTTCCTCACTGAGCTCCAGCCTGTTAAAATGTAACCAGGACCCTGTTTCTGTGAGCCTGTCGGTCACCTACAGTGGTGTGTGGCCTGCTTGATTTATGCTGCTATTCGGAACTTTTCAGGGAATATCAGATTTACAGAGAACTCCTTTGACAATGGGAACACACTGTTTGCTTGTAAATACCTGCGCCTTTTACATAGCTGCTGAGGCAGGTGGTCTCTTTGTGTGGGGTGGGAAGAGGCCGAACAGAGTCTTTGCAAATAGTCTGCTGCTCTTACTTGATTAGGAGAGCAGGTTAGACCAGATTTCTTTTTCTTCTGTAAATTATCCCCAATTGCATAACTGGTGCAACCAGAACTGCTCCCTGCAGCACCAAACCCCACCTTGTTGCAGGAAGCACGTTCCCATTAATGCTGGGACTTACAAACAACGCCAACAAAGAAACCACAACTTCTTTTCTTTCTCTTACTACCATTCATTTGTTTGCTTTTTGTGTATAGTATGTATTTTTTTTCCTTCTCTTTTAACTGCACCAAACTGATGTACTCACAGGTTTAGAAAATTCGGTTTTGGGCCATGCAGCTGCCTACACCAACTGCATAGTCAGCTTGTGAGGACTAATGCTAGGTTTGAAAAATACAGAAAATGCAAAGAGGAATGTGAGGAAGTTGTGGGGTAGATAGATGGGATTTAGTATTTCATCTCCCTTTTTTCCCAAGACAAGGTCAGGTGTATCATGCTTCAGACCTGTGCTTGCCTTGTAAAAATAATGTGAACGTGTCATCATGCATTTCCAAGGGGAAGAAACAATGGCAATGCAAAACAGTAATGCAAAATCTTGTTTTGTACTGAAACTACATTTCTGTTACAAAAATAACATCTTGTAGCTGTGAAGCCTCAATTATTCCATTAAAAAAAAAGATGTTTATGAGGCAAAATTTGCTAATGAATCAGGACTTTCATGGATAATTTTATTGGATTAGAACGACAGTGGGAATCTTGTTATTTTTCAAGGAAATTTCTTTGATTTGCTACATGAACAGTTAATTGCACTGGATTTTAATAGATATTTTGCTCAATCTCTTTTATAGGAAGGCCAAGATTACAAGATGGTTTTGACATGATTTCCATATTGTTGCAATGTTTAAATTTCTTGAGATTGTATGCTTTGTAAGCCATGCTGATACATTTCCACTGTAATAATACTCATATGTCGTTTATGATTTTACCACAGAATCCTTGATAGTGCCTGAAATAGAAAGCAGACAGATTTACAGTTTCTTTATAAAAACTTGCTTTAGCATTTGAGTCTGGAGCAAAATATGCATTGCTTGTACAGTTCAGTTTTATGAGACTGTCTCTTCTCACTCCACCTGATGTTTTTTTTCCCCCCTGCTTTATTGAAGTCTCTTTGAATCCTCCTCAGACACCTGTGGAAATGCCTCGTGGTGTAATGCCTTGGTGTCAGAGCAGATGTACTGATTACCTTGTCAATTTAATCTGTGATCTAGAGTGGCTTTCTGCCTTTAATCCTTATGCAAGGGCTGTGCAGGAATGCCTGTATCTCAGAAACACTTGTGAGGAGGACAGAGCTAGAACCCACCACAGTTTAAAAATCAGTACATGGATTTTAAGAACTGTCTAGATGTTGTTTAGGAAGGGAAACCAAGTGAATCTTGTGGAACTGGCTTTTGTAGCCTCTAAATGTCTCTGTAGCAGGTACTGTATGACTGTTTGCAAGAGCTTTACAGTAGTGTAAGTATGGGGGTTCGTTTGCTTTTGCATTTTTAGCTTTGAAGCTGTAGCAGGTGCAGAAGGCTTCCAAGGTCAAAATTGATAAGCTGCCCCAAAGAGCATGGAAGTAGGCAGTATATTAGCTCAAGCTATTTTATTTTTTCAATACTCTTTTTATCAGTAATGTTGTAGAGGAGGGTCTTGAAGAAGAAAATTGGGGATGCTGGGCCTAGAAATGGCGTGAAGATAGAATGAGGAAAAAGGAAACTAAGTAGAACTGGAATCGGTTGTTCGTGGTGGAGCAAAAGTTGAAAACAGTCACAATATTCCCAGAATCCTGCATGTTGCCTCACTTAGTTATACTGAGGTTTGAAAGTGAGAAGCCAAAGTTTAAACTTGATACAGAAAGCAAGGGAAAGCTAATGGAGCACATTAAAAATGCAAGCTGACCTAGATACACTGCTGAATGGTGCCATGTGGTGTGCAGTTTTATATGGCAGGCTGCAGTGGCTTATTGACCAGAATAAAGCCTGAAAAACTGAAAATATTGCACTGGTTACAGATCCAAAGGGAAGAATAATGTAAGAATAGTGCCACTCCACTGTATTTTGTAAGTGGTGTTAAGAAAAATGATGCTATTGGAGATTTTCACTGTGAAAACAGCTACTGACTTCTGTTAAGCATGTACAACATGTTTTTTAGAAAAATGTATTCAAATTACTTCTGGCGAATGACAGGTGAGCTTGCCCTGTAGCCACATGTGTGTCTTCTTTTTATTTTCTTTTGTCTAAATTCTGCGTATGCAGAATCCTGGAGGATGTAAGAAAAAATAATATTATGTTAAGAGTTAGCTGATTGGAGCTAGAATTAAAATTCTTTCTTTGTGGAATATAATGATCATCAGAATGGGAAGGGGTAGCAAAATCAGGCCATTAATTTTACAGTACTTTTAACTTGAAATTAACTTTGGAGAATTGTTTTAAGAGATGTCAAAGTATCAGAAAATGTTAATATGATAGTATTTTTCAGATAATGAATATTAAAATAGCTTTTAGCCGCTGTTTGAAATTTGGTGGAAAGTCATTCATTTCAATATTGAGAGAGTTTCACCTTGAAATGATTATCTCAGCCTATTTATAAATAACCCCCAAAAAGCTTTCAGAGCAAATGCCAACCTTCCCCTGCCCCTGCTTCCCTCGTCCTGGAACTGTGTGCGTTGGGGGCTCTGTATTTTGATAGAAGTAAAAGGCTGGTTTTGGTTTAAATGGGTATTTTTTTCCCTAGGACTCCAAGTTATACAGTGTTTTCAGTTGGTACAATAATAATAAAAAAGGTTTGCGTGTACCTGCGAAGCGTTTGATTCCTCCCTGCAGTGACTCATTGTGGATCTCTCTTACAGCTAAGTGCTTGTTCCTTGTGATCAGAGGAAAATGCTACACACACCTTCTGCTTCGTGCCTATTAAATTCAAGTTTCTACTGTAGGCAGCATTACATAGCTATCTTGGAGAATTAAAGGGGAAAAAATCAGGAGCAGCAACTGAAGTGAAAAGATAAAAAGCTGCTTTGTTCCCCCTCAACCCTACTGTTGATTTTTAATATATTTCTGTTTTACTGCTTCCCTCTTCCAAATATACAATTTTTTCCTTCCTATTCAGAGCACCCATCTTTGATACCATCTTCAAATTAGTGGTAATTGCTATTTTCTCTCCAACAGAACCTGAATGATGGATGTCATTTTTAATATCCTACTAAGCATAGTGTGTAGTTCATTTATCCAGAGTCAGTATTTTGCCATGAGGAAGGAATTGTTTTCTCCATTTTGTTACCTCTTTTTTCTCCCTACTTTTTTCATTCCCTTAGGGAAAGGTCTAGAGAACAAAGTGTCCATGTTCTTGAAATAGAAATAGAATGTTCCATTCATAATTTAGTGATCTATTTCTGTTTGGCAAAGTTAAGCACATACTTAACTTTAGGTCTGTGATTAGATCTCACTGACTTCACTAAAACTTAAATGCTTTGCAAAACTGTCTCTTTTATTCCCGTCTCACCATCACACCTTTCCTTCTGTCTCATTGCTCTTTTTTCTTTTTTTTCCCCCACTTTTTTTTCCCCCTTTTTCCCCCTCCTCTGCCGTGCTGCAAGTTGACTGTGCTTGGTGTCAGCAGTTTATGTTCTGCATGTTTAATGAAGGCCCTGGCTCAGCTCAGCGTAGCCCTTCCCCTTACGCTAACAGAATTTTGATAAATGAGATTTTCTCGTGTGGAAAGCCGAGAACGGACCTTGATGGGAAAAGGCAGAGCATGAAATCAGCAGGTGTCAGTGTTCAAATTATGGGCATCTTAAGGCAAAAACAAAATGAAGAACTTGTTACAATTAACTGTCTTCAAAACATGTATCTTCTAATGAAACACAGAAAAGCATTTAACAGTATCCTAGCAAAAGAAAATAAAATGTGGTAAGTAGGAATTAAAATCGCCACATTTCTTCCTTTCTATTTGTTTCTTATTCCCCTTCCCCGCCTACCACCTTTATAGTCAAAATATGCTGAATGAGCAATTGTTTTCCAAAAATCACTGTTGGATTTAGCACACAGAAATATATTTCAATTGTATTTTATATCCTGTGTCGTTCTAAGCTACAAAACGTTCCCCATTTCATGCCCACTCAGATTATTGATTGCCGCAGAATAAGAGAGGAAACTGTTTAAACAGGTGGAGAGAAACTGCCAGGAGATATTGCTAGAAACCTTTCAGCTCTGGTGGATGTGCACAGTCCTCCTTTCCTTTTCAGTTCCGTTTTCATTTTTCTGAGGCTCCATGCTATCCCCTCCCCTTGTTCTGTCGGTCATTCTCCATGCATATTTAGCTTGTTCAGTGACTGATCTCCTATTCAGAATATATTGCCGTGTAATTTGGAGAAGTCTTTTAGCATGCTTGCATGTGCCAGCGAAGTATTGCATTGTTCACATAACACAGGACTCTTCGCTGGAGATTATAATCTGACACGAGTGATTGAAGGCCAGAAATGGATACTGCAGCCCTAAAACCGGAGCTATTTTATTACCTTATGTAATGTTTCATAAAAGTTTCTGCAGCTGTACTGGATTAGAAATGAATTGTTTTTATTGGAGAGATGAAGAGGAAGGACAGTTGGTATGGTTATAATAATTAATAAATAACACAGTTAATTACTGTGCTGGCTCTCCAGTGTGTTCAGAGATGAATTTAAATCAATTTCTGCTTGCTTCCGAGAAAATGCTCAAAGATGCATTTATACACACACATGCATGTGCGCACACACAAAATCTATGTACAAATACATAAACTATACAGCATGTAGGTATACAAACAATTCCGTATGTTTAGTTGTCTTTCTTATGTTGCTATACTTAGTACTTTAGTTTCTTTCCTTTATTTGGTTAGATTTTTTTTAATGAATTGGAAGCAGGAATAGTTGTAGGTCCTGTAAATTTTTAATTAGTTGATTTTTATCATGGCTGTGCACTAACAATTCCCATAATGTGTCCAAAGAGTGTCCCAGAATTTCCTGCTCCCCTTTGTCCCGCTCAGCCCTTCCTGCAGCCGTGCTCCTGATGGAGCCTCTCCACAGCAGAGAGAGGCCCATCCTGTGCAAATTTACTCTTAGAGATTTATGGGGGGG
The DNA here is from genome assembly GCA_034781795.1 of Crypturellus tataupa. Classification (NCBI taxonomy): domain Eukaryota; kingdom Metazoa; phylum Chordata; class Aves; order Tinamiformes; family Tinamidae; genus Crypturellus; species Crypturellus tataupa. Next base: position 4,329,144 of record JAWLRI010000390.1, read on the forward strand.
AGTTGTTGGTTTTGTTTGTTTGTTCTTTTGTTTTTGTTTTTTAAGGTGTAATTAATAATAAATCATTTGCTGTAATATTGTCTCATCCCTCATCTCCTCATGTTTGTAAGTTTCTGTTTAAAAAACTTGCTGCTTCCTGTTTTTTTTTTATTATTTTGTTTTGTTTTCCTCTAAGCATTTTACTTCAAACCAGGCGAGTTTGCACAGGCAGTGGGTTCTAGCAGTAACTCGTACTGCAGCTCGCTGAGATCCTGACGCCCAGTCCTGTGGCTCAGCCCTCCCTCCATAACAAGGGCATTCGTGGCCTTCGTGTAGGGCGTCTTGGGGGTCGGGCGGGGAGCAGACGGAGCTCCTTGCTGCCCTCTCCAAAGGGGAAGAAGAGATCTCTGTCCTTTCTGTGTCTGAGAGGCGAACCCTGTTTATTTTGCCATAACGCATCAGGAGTTAGGGCTATTTTTTGTTTGTTTTATTACAAATAATCTCCCTTCTAACTAGCCCCCAGGAACTCAGACCGGAGAAGATTTTCTTTCACTGATTGCCACTTACTTTCTTCAAACTACCAGACAGAGAATGAGATCTTCAGTCTGAAAGATAAATGTTTTAGAGTATGTAATATATTGCTTCCACAGGAATTCCTAAAATGTTGAAATAGTCTGTGGAACACTCGTGAGTAATTACAGATAGTAATTTATAGGAAGTCATCTTTTTTTCTTCTTCTTTTTTTTTTTTTTTTTTTAATCTTCCTGCTGTTGCCTAAGTTTTACTGTGCTAACACTTACCGTGAATGGACTGTGACTGTAAGTCACAGCTTGTTAAGGTTTTGGGGGTTTGCTGATGACACTTTACTCTGATGTGAGGTGGTTATCCTCTAACCACCGTTCGTCTGGAGGCCGCCTTCCTCACGCGCCCTTCTGCTACCTTCTGCAGCCGCAAAATCTGCCAACATCCAGATTTCAGCATCCCGCAGGATCCCGGTTTTAGGGTTCAGCACAGGGGCATCCATCCGCGGCACTAGGGTGCCGCCTCATCCGTGTGATGGCCAGAGCCCGTGAGGAACCGGCCTGGGCAGCACCAAGGGGGAAGGGGATGGGGCCGTCCAGACCCATCCTGCCCTCAGGGCAGGGAGGCTTGGGGTGCGTTTCTGAGGGGAGACCAAGCTGTGAGTGTGCAACAAATGCAAACAGAGCTGGATTCTTCTTTTCCTGTGTAAGGTTGTATTTTCATTGCGAAGTTTGCCTCATATTTGAGGAAGTCGGGTATTTTTGTTAGCTACCCTGCGGGGCTGGCAGTTTTGAACTTTTAAGGGGATTTTCGATGAGCTGGTTTCTTATGCCCTTAGCTTCCCTTTTACCTCCTGCATTCTATATGCTTCAATTATTTTTATTTGATGACTGGATAGTGTGCCTAGCTCATGTTGTCAGTGCCCTGGGCCTTCATTTCCCCGTTCCTAAACAGCTATCTTGGAAACATTATGCTCCTGCTTAAACTTAAATGTGTCAACAGCCCAATTAGAGGGAGAAGTAACATGGTGCCTTAAGCCTGTGTAGAGCAAAATCTGAAATGGGCTTTTGGTGAGGGCCGTCGGCCTGCGCTGTGTGTGACATGGGCTGGGTTAGGGCTCTGGGTTTTGGGTTTTGTTTCCCGTCCCCAACCCCAGCATATCTGTTAAGATACTTTAAAAAAAAAAACACCAATGAGATCTGGACAGGTTTCCAGATTTTTCTCCTAAAGAAACCTCTCTGTTCTTATTTTAGTCTTGCACTTCTAATTTTGATCTGCGAAGGTAATTGAGTTCAGTGCGCTCCAATTTCAAAGTGAAAGGTGGCTTTTGCAGTGCTCCTCCAGGGCCGGCTCCTCCTCGCGGCCTGCGGGACTCGCTGCAGTCAGGATTCCCGTGGGGCTCCCCCTTGGGCCTTTCCATGATGGGATATGGAGAGGACGGTGTGCAGGAAGGACGGTGTGCGGCGGAGGAGCAGTGCCGCGGTGCCCGACTGATACCCTTCTCCCTGTGGAGTCTCGTAACGCCTAGATATTTTAGTAGCTTAAGGAACTGTGGAGGAATGTATTTTTCTAAACTTAATTTTCCAAACACCGACAAGCTCAGTACATTCTGGGACGTGCAGTCTCCAAGCTGAGGCAATTTGAAGGCGCTGCTCAGCTGTGTAGAGGGATCAGACACCGGTCTGTAGATTGAAGTGTGTGTATTTCTGTTCGTATCCTTGCGTACGACACTTGACCTGGAAGGTAGCAGGCCTTCTTTTCTAAAAAGGTGTTTGGTAAAATGAGTCTAACTGTTTTGACATCTAAACCGCTCTGCTGAAGAGCAGGTTGCTCTGTTTCTCTAATTGCTTTTGTCCCCCTTGCCATTGTGTTTCAAAACACAACCCCGAAAACCAAAAATAACAGGCACCTCCAAGTAACAGGAAAATTGATTCAAAAGCGGTTATCTGTTAGTATTTCAAAGTTATGGCTCCCCACCGGACACTGAAGTTTGTGCTGTGAAATGTATGTGCAGAAGCTGCATTGGTTGTGTGTCGGTTTTCCGACTCGGGTGTGCACAGCTACACTGTGAATTTTCATGTTTTCACTGTAAAGGCCTTTGCACAGCTCATCCCTGGGCTTGCTTATGTGTATAAAATTTTGACTGCTTATCTAGAGACCTGTGTGTGCTCTTTTGGAAGTAACAAAATTAAGGACTTTCTATGCCCTGGGTCCATTTTGTGCACACCCTGAGTATTGGTGGCAATAACAGTGAACTCTTAAACGAAAGTAGAATAGCTCCGGAGATTGTCGTTGTATATTGCCCACAGCTATATTTGTTACTTATTTGTCATCACGGAGCTATAACAAAGAGCATAATAAATCTGGAGGAGGTTTTGCAGGATGCCAGTCTTCAGAGTTTTAGAAGGGCTGCAGAAACCTCTGATGCATTTCTAGGTCCTGAAGTTGGCACCTGCCATAGCTGAGCAAAGAAGAAAAGATCTTATTTTAGAGTCGTTGTGCAATAATGGGAAGACAGTTTCTTAAAGTGATTTTGGAAAGTTAGTTTGATGTTTAAAGCACATTCAAAATTAGGATGTAAGTGTTTCTGAGGTTTTAAATGCTTCATAATAATCCTTATTTATATTTATGTAGGAAATTACCATCAAGGAATTATTATTAAAGGGATAAGAAATTATTTATGTCTTACATACATATGATTCTGCAAAAGAGAAAGGAAGCAATATTTTAAAGCAGAAGCTGTTTTCAAAATGTTCTGCATTAGCATTTTTGTTCAGTAGCTGAGCCTTCGCTTACTAAAGAATATTGCTAATACTTGAAACTACTTTGCAAGGAAATTGTAAGGTAGTTTATGTGATAAGCAAGTGTATAATTTCAAAATATGATGCTGACATTATCAAGGTTTTAGAATGGTTTTCAGATATAGTCTCATAAGAAGTGTTTAATAATTCCACCTAAAGAGAACTTTCTTTGTGACCATTCTTTGAATTCAATTATTTTTTCACTTTGTCTCATTTCTTCACCATTGTTCATAGAAGAAAACGATAAAAATTTTGCTAATCTTTCTTAAAGATGATGTTAGTTATTTAATAATGTGGATTTTAAAAGTCCTAGATAACTGAAGATTGTGTCATTTCCTTGATGTCATATGTATACTTGGAAATGAAATAACCACATGTGCTTACCTTTCTCCTTTCGTTCATGCACATATAGAAAGAGAATGAGAATAGCTATGCGTACTGGTTTCGTTTCCATGCTAGTGTAGAAGTCTCTTAATTTTAGAGCTCTCCATTATTTCAAACTTTCTTATCTAGTCCTTTAAGGACTGCAGTGTAGACTCCATGGGCTCCAAGTGCCCCTTTGCCTCCGAAATAGGGACCAGGAGCATTAGTGGGACTCACAGAGGGACAACAGGACACACTAGCAGGGGACACTAACAGCTCCATCTCAGTGGTCCCATTTCCCTCGTCATATGTACTGAGTGCTTCTGCTATGTTACATCCATGGGTTTTATCAAAGTTTATGGGATTTTTACTTGGATTTCAGAAAAATAAATAAGTGGCCTGTAAGATCTTTTAGAAAAAGAGGAAAAAATGATTTAATGAAAGTGTCAGTATTTTAATGTTTATCAAGCTCTTCAAAAAAAATGCAACCTGTCTTTCAAATAAACTTTATTGTATGACAGTGATCATAAAAGTTCAATGATTCTACTACAGAAGTTGTTAAACATAAAGCAGTGCAGTCGTGATGGAAGGGAATATATTTCTGTCTGTTTCTCGAGGACTGTCCCTATTGAAGACTGGAAGAGTTTGGACTCAGGAGGGGATTGCTCTGTGAATAAACAACTCCACAAATCCACAGGCTTTTGACAGCGCTTCAGTTTTAGCTTTGGGTAATAGGTTACAGTTCCCCACTCACCGCTCTTCCTAGAGAATGCGTCTTCCCCTTCAGATCCTGAGTTTGAGCTTATACAACTTTTCTGCAGGCCATCCTTCTGCGCTCAAACACCACCACAATGCCAACTACTAGAGCAGAATGACGTTTAGAGAAGCAAGGAGTAATTTACAGAATTCTCCATCACTGCTATGGAGCTGAGATTGGTGAAAATACAGTTTCTTTTCTTTTTGCCTGCTTTCTTCTTTCAATGTAGTGTTGTACAGTTTAAGTCATCTCTCTATTTTTATAGTTTGGGCAGACAGGCATTTTCCAAGAGTATGAGAATTTATACCATAATGTGCAAGGCAGCTGCAGTATGTCAAATTTCCACTTTCCAAACCTTAACCCAGAAATTTACTTGATGCATAGAAATTTGCATGCAGCTTGAAGGCATTAAATTACCGCATCTCTAGGAAATCTTAGTGGAACTTGATCCATTTGTTACTTACAGAATCGAAGTCTTGGATAAGAGGAAATGTTTTTTTCTAAAATCCACAGTTGTTCTAAATCACACAGATCTGGAAATTTCTTTCAAAGCTATTTTTCATTCCAGATGTTGTTGGAGGGATATGTATAGCATGTTGTCCTTCCATCTAAAGTTATGGGAACTTGTCCTAATAGCTGCTTTTTCCACAGCCTTTCATATTCCCTATGGAGAATAGCTTATCTGCTCAATATTTTGGATGTTCTCATTAGATTACTTATAACTTTCTGAGTAATATGGTATGCTTCTGAATGTGCCATTAAATAGGTGGCACACAGAATATAGGCAAAGATTTTGAAGGCTCCCCATGATGAACCTGCTATTTGTTTGCTTCTTCCAGCTGCGATCTGTCACAGTATCACATAATGTGATAGAATACAAGGAGTTGGGCGGTTTTAAAGGTCTTGTTTTCTTTTTTAGATTATGCGCCTATTGTAAGCTGTTTTGACAAATTTCATTACAACAACGCAAGGTGTTACAATCCTCAGGTACTTACTAGAAGCTACCAGTATATAGGAATGCACTGCTGTGGTCCTCACAGCGATCACAAATCTTAGTTTAAAATGTTGAAGTTTGGGTTCAAGTGTCTGAGTGCAAGTTTATTTTCTCTTGTCAGGACTTTTCTGTAGAAGCAGCAAACTGGTGAGATAAATCACTGGAATAGAACTCCCCTAAACTGCCCCAGCTGAGTCTGTGGATTCTGTCCGGCAAAGCTCTCCGTCTGTATTAGTGAAGGACGCTAGTGGGACTACTTTCATCTCAAAATCTTCACTACTGGTTTCTTCAAAGGCTACTTACAATAGGCTACTAAGACTCTTACATATTTTTTTCCTTTTTTTTTTTTTTTCTCCCAGATTTATCTATTAAGAAATTAGAGAGACTTGCCTATGTCTGCAAAAGTAGATTTGATCTTGGTCCTTTTCTGAAGAGACAAGATATTCATTTTATAAAACATTTTATAGATGCTGAGATATAGGATAACAGAGAAAAAAGGTAGTAGTCAACAGAAATAAAGAAGATGTATTAGCATGGGGAGATGGGAAGGGCAGTTTTGGCAAAGCTTGCTAAATGACGCTGTGTGTTTGTCTTACACTGGAGAGATGGAGAAACCTCTTCTCAACATCTATTGAACACTTTGTGAGTAGTAAATACAGTGCAGAAAGAAAAGCAGTGTCTACAGTGCTTTATAAAAGTTCCTGCAGTAGCATCTAACTTAGTGATTTTCTCAATATAACCTCCTATGACCTAGTTGACCAGCCTTCATTCACTTTGCTGGGTTTCATACAGAACAAGAGGAGTGAAATTGGCCATCGCACAGGAGAGAAAAAAGGGGGGTTTTAAGTCTTTTTATCCATTCAAAGCCAAGATTTAAAGCCAATTTTTAATGGATTTTTTTTTTCCGTTGATTGGCTTCGCCCCAAATCACATCATTTTCAGTGTCTCTGTTGAGAGTAGCAGAGTGCCTGACATTATAAGGGGTAATAAGCTGGAGTCTGCAAAGGGTCATCTATCTGTTTGTATGAAGTAAGCAGGCCAGGAAGGAGGCACAATAGAGTAATACTGAGAGTTAGAAACAAAGGAAATTCTGTTTATGTATCTACTCCAAACTTATTTTTTAAAGTAAAATGAGAATGAGAAAGGACCTAAAATGAAAAGAATTGGGAGGGTGCAGTCTATATGCCCTCTGCTCAGAGGTAGGTCTTGCTCCTGGGGAAGCTCCTTAGGTGGCAAATTAGAAAGAAACAGCAGAGAAAGCAGGAGGTCAGATTGTATGGCAGATGTGGCGTAAGGAAGGGATCTGTGTTTGTCCTGCAAACCTGCGGGCTTCGGTTCTTCCAAGCTGTTTGGTTCAGCAAATGGCTTGCTTGGTTTCGCTCTTTGGAGCATTGCTAGCACACAGCGCTCTATGGCAAGACATGATGTAAGATAGAGTTTGCTTGAAAAGGGAAACTGTCCCTGTCATGTTTCCAGCTCCATTCTGGAAAGCAGAGATGGGAAGATCACCACTGGTCAGCTGTAGCTGGTGCAGTTCTACTGACCGCAAAGTAGTGACACCCAGGTGGAATTTGGAAGTGGTTTAGAGAAAATGGTGACTTACTGGGGAGTCACCCCACCTTACAGGAGAAGGATGAAGAGTTGAAACCCGTTTTTGAGTTATGATGTTCGTGCTACCTAAAATAAGGTCTCCGTCATGTGGTCACAAGTAGATGAGCGCAAACCCCTCCCTTCAGACTGAAACAGGTACGTAACTCCCCTGAGCTTTGCTCATGTGAAGTTTTAATTAAAATCATATCTAAGTTTCCAGTGGGTGGAAAGCGGCAGGGGTACGGCTATAGAGCCTGGCTATAAATCTCCTTGCCCTTTTTCCTGTAGTAACGTTTTATTCTGTCTTTGGGGCTGACCTGGTACCTGACAGAGGAGTCATCTGAACGCCCGCTGCGATGCGGCAGGTGCCGGGGCCGCCTGCGAAGGCCGCTCGCTCGGGAAACGGCCGTGGTGAATCTCCCTCTCGAGCGCAGCTGAGAGAGAGCCGTTGCTCACTCATTTCCCTTTTGTTATTTAACAAACGAGACATTTGCTTTATGTTCGAAATGTATATATGTTGTTTTAATCTAGATGTTTGAAGCAGACAGCAAAAATTAGCTTTGTAAGCGCCTTGTTAGTGCCGAGAAACAGAAGGCTAATGTCTGTAGTAAGCAGCGCCATGTGAAGCAGGACCCAACTGCCTTAGATCTAGCAAAACGCTTAAAGGCAAAGAAACCCCGCTCCCTCTAACGGGAAATTCAGAGCTCTGTACCTCAAGCAATAAACCCATCTGTCAAGGCCAGTCTGTAAAAAGGAGCCCCACTGAATGATCTGAGGGCTAGAAAACATCTTACAGTGTTGCATTGCTAGCAAATAGCGTTTAGATCATTTTTATCAGTATGCAATAGCCATCCGGTAAGAAAAATGGAATTAGTTGCACGTGTGTGCACGGAGAAGTTTAGCGCCGAAGAGTAAGTTTTAAAAGGCAGAATGAAATGGAGACCTGCCAAGCTTGTTGGCTAGAGTCATGGACAAGAGCAAGGCCTGTCTGAACTGCCACTCAGTTTTTATTCCGCGAGTTTGCAGGGTTGGTGATTAGAGTGGCTTTCGCCCAATTATGCTGTGATTATTCCGCTGCACTGTAATTGACTGGGGAGATATGCTAATACCTGTCATTTGGGATGATAAAAGATGAGCGGAGGACGCAATGCATTATTTAGCTGGCTGTGTGATAGATGAGGGATGCGCAGAGTGCTTTAATTGCTGAGAAGAGAGGTTAAGCTGAACGAACGGATGAATTAGAAATGAGTTTTTTTATGGCTTGTGGAAAAGTGAAATAAAGGAAAATGTGCTTTAAAACTGAAGCAGCAGATAGGAGCAAACACAACAGGACGAGATCCTTTAGGCGGCTTACTCTCTTAATTTAAATGTATAAGGCAAAATGCTATTTAGTGCTTAATAAATAATAACAACAATGATAAGAAATGCTCAGTGAGTTCATATCCTGGCAAAAAAAGTGTTGGTAAAGGAATCGTTTCTATTTGAGGTGATACTTGATAATTTGGAACCTTTTCAATTTCTGCTGTAGTTCAAATCTTTACAATTTTATTCCTAAGGAGTACTGTAATGCTGCTGAATATTGTGTTTTGTGTCCTTAAGTCAGATACAGACATACATAAATAATACTACGCACACATATACACACACACGCACACATGCACACACAAAATCTCTCGAGTCCATGTGTTATACAGTTAATAGGTGCACACAGAGAGAAGCGAGATAAAATGAATATTCATGATGATTGGGGGAGTGTGGCGATACAATTAGCAAGAGTATACAAATAACTCACAGGCGACAGAGCTCTTTCTTACCCTTTGGGTGGGAAGGTCGTTAGATACTGTATCTTCTTTTAAAGAGATAACCTAGCGAAGAGCAATGAAGGCGACTGCAGGGCTTTTCCTGTTGCGGCTTGCTTTCTATTCAGAAATTCATGTTTGCCCAAAGTTTAGAAAAATACTTGGAGCCTGTTCCCGTTGGCCCACATGTGGGGCCGGGTTTTGAGGATTCTGAATTTGACCTCTCCTGCAGTGCATCCTGTTGGCAGAGTTGCTCCCCCAACTGAAAATTCAGCCAAAATAATAACTTTCTGAGTTCAGTGAATAGGTATCCATAAACTCAGCTTCAGGGGAAATACGGAGGCTTCCAGTCCTGTTATCTAAAGGAATACGGGGATTCGCAGAGAAGTATACCTCATGGTTACTTAGTTGTATTTCAGTGATGTTGCTTTAGAAAAATATGGCATCTGTGTGATTTGGGGGCAAACCTTTACAAAATGGAGGTAATAATCACCAACGTGGTTGAGTTTTCCTTGAACCAGTCTAGCTACTTGAGGCTGCTGCTTGTCCATTGTAGTATCTTTTTTTTTCCCAGAAAATTGCTCTCAACCCATCATTATTGGATGGTAATGGGCCTATGTGGAATATTTTGCCCCTCAAACCGGGTGTCAGCTGTTGGGAGGTGCGACGTCCTGCTGCTGGAGTAGGCCTGATGGCTTCCCCCAGTGTAACAGCTGCCTTTTTTCCCCTCTTCTTTCCACATTCCCCAGAATTTCTTTGCGGCTGCTTTTCATCAGCTTAGGCAGGATCGACAAGTTATTTTACAGTTGGGCAGCCCCTTCTTGAGGGTTTTCTTGTTGTTATTGTTAAGTTCATTTTAAAAGATCAGTTTATAAGGCAGTTCACCGCTTTTATGGAGCCATTTATATTTCTAGGTGCTGGTTAATACAGTATTTGTAAAATGACCGCTGTACTTTTGAAATGCGGGTGCTTCTGGTTGCACCTTGGCTCTTCTCCATTAGTTGAATGGATGCAGCTCTTGGAAAACCTGTGCATCTTTGAAGAAAGAAGTAATAAAATGTTCTAATGTTATTTTTTTATGGAGTGTTATATAGAAAAATCTTGCTTTTTAAAAATCCTTATTAGCCTCTTTTAAAGATGTTGTAAGAGAAAGTTTATTTTAAATGAGCTAGTTTGTAATAACATATGTAATGTAAAAAGTACGTTCTTTTTTTCATCCTGAAAGACCCAGTCAGTTTTGCCTGTCGAGGTGTGATACCCCTGAAATTAGGCTCCAGTTGGTGCCGTGGCAGAAACTTGGCATTTTGCAAGCTGTTTACTAGTGCTGGGCTCTCAACAGCAGGCCAGATAGATCTTCGTGCCACGGGGTCTTTAACATCCATGCAGGCTGACAGGAAATATGCTTTAAAAGTATGGTCTAAAATAGCTCCAGGTAAGCTGCGGCCCTAATCCAGCAGCTTGTAGACCAGAAGAAAGAGGTTACAGAAAAAGGAGCAAATAGGTAAACTCATGAGCTAAGGTTCTCCCTCAGGGAGAGGGAGAACTCCCCAAGGGAGTTTTTAAAACAGATTTAAAAGGAGGTATGTAGAGGTAGCAGAAGGATCTAAAAAGTGGCATCTCCTTGAGATCTAGTCACTTCCAAAATGATGAATAAAAAAAAATCACTTAAATCCTCCTACCTTTTTCGCAGTTTGTGACCTTTTAAAGTTTTTGCTAACTTATTAGGTTGTGATTGACCCCTGCGAGTAGAAAGGGAACAGAGCCCAGTCCTGCTCATATGTGAATAAAGTTAACACCCGGTGAAATAATCTTAGGCAACTGTATGACTGATTTTAGTGAGCTATTCAAACACTTAGATGTAGGTATGTATAAATACGGGGAGGATAACTCTGCTACCTTTTCTTCATACTTTTCTGGTCCAAGTTTCCTGCAAGCATTATTTTCATTCGCGGTATTATGTCATGTACAAAGCATCAGGCAACTTTCAGCGCATTGCAACTGTGAAATCAGCATGTGGTTTAAAGGATTTCCATACTTACTAGCCAATAAATTCCAACTTACCAGGAAAATAAAAATCACTTTTTATACAATAGTGAAGTAGTAGTGAGAGTCAGCCATTTCAGTACCCAGGTTTGCCAATTAAAAGATTTGTCACAATCATATACATATAATACATATATCTTTATGTTTCTATATGTATTTACATAAATTTACATAAATTCATACAGTAAATTTCTGTATTACATCTTGATGCAAATACCTGACTTTCTGAGAATTTCAGCATACTCTGTTCTTTACTGCGCAGTAGGAAGTACCTCCAATAATTGGACATGGAAAGACTAACCTAAAATGAACAAAACAAAAAGCGTGAACTAATCACCTTGCTTATGACACACCGAACTGAATTATAGGAAAGAACACAGTGTTAGTCCCCCTTAGATAATCTTTGCTGGGTTTTTTTTTGGTTAATACATTGTTAGGCCGGTTGGGAAATATTTGTCCTCAGTTCTTGCTTGGCTTAATGTTATTTCTCCACATTTAAGTATCTATAATTTATATTCCAAGGCAAAAATAACTTTATTTTGTTACTGATAAAAGATGAAACATATTTGAGTGACATTGTTGGAAATAAGCGGTAAGAAACTTTAACAGATCTATCAATCAAAACAGCAGTTTTATTTCTTGTGTTATTAGCTCCTGAGGCTTTGCTGCAGCGCGTGAGAGGTAATTTCTTACCATAGGCTTTTCTTACTGTGCACTTGATGTACTTCTGGGGTGGGCGGTGAAAACGGTACAATTTATTTTGTTTTCAGTGTTTCAGTCATAAGGTTTTGATGATCTCAGCTTGTTCCTTTAGTGGTTATGTCTGGGTATGATCTAAAGAATCTTCGAAACCCACAAAAGCAATAGGAAACAAAGGTCATGATAGAGCGGATTAATTTTTTAGGCCTAAAAACACGGTGGGAGGGAAGGGGAGTGTGGAACTGATCTTATAATGCTTTTAAAAGCAAACCAACAGCAAACCTTGAGCATTTCAAAGCATCTTTCCTTTTCAGAGCTCTCCATCAGGGCGCCCTGTACTTTATAGGGCACTGCTCTGGGCTCTATTTACGAGATAGATTCTGGGTGATGTGAGTTGCACTTGCGCTGTGTTTTGATCCCTGGATCAGTCCCTGTTACAAGTTTACTGAAGCCCCTACTGGGGTGAAACACAGGACAAGGAACCAGAAGCTCCTTTGATGATGCCTGGGTGACTAATTAGAAGGAGCAGAAGTATCATCTAAACGAAGCAATTTGGGCAACACTGAGTGCGGCGCTAGGGAGAGCAGTTTCCTTGACTCATCCAGCATGAACATGTACCCTGCATATGTTTCTATTTAGAGGAAAAATCCACGCACACAAACATTAATATACATATATTTTTTTAAAGCAGTGTGAGCCCCAAATCCTTACAATTTAAGATTAGTCAGCTATTTAAAACCTAGCCGGCATTGCCACGTCTAAAGCGAGGCATGCATTTCCAGAACTTTGATTTGGATAGAAACCTCTTAATTTGATTCTGGGCAGAAAAATACAAATCTGGCATTCTGTACCACATAATGACTACATTATCTGTTGGTCCTTTCAGGTAAATTTTAACCATATTCACCAGAAAATGTATGCCAGTGTATGGCAGTGCATGCCAGTGAAAGTAATTTCAGAAAATAAAGGGTCAGTAATGTTTTGTAAATCTGTATTTTTTAAGCATGTAACATTTTTAAGCATGTCATCTGTATTTTTAAGCATATAAAAGCCTAGCTTTTAGGCCTCCAAACAGATACTATTCACAGTCTTCCAGTGTCTAGTTGGCAGTTTAATAAACAATGTATTTATCTACTGTTACTATTATTTTTGTTTTAATAATGCTTTAAACTATCTAAATGTCAGGCATTGTAAAATCTAATTTACTTTGGACCAGTTGTACTGTTAGCTCCTTTATTATTAATATTACTATTGCTTTTGCACTAACTAAAATCAGTCCACTTGCATTTATTCTTTTATGTGAGCATATTCTAAGGCCATAAGCACCTTCTCAGTCTGTTCCCTTGCTTGAAAAAGCCAAAGGCCAAAGTTACTTCAGGAAAGGTCTTTTTTGCAGGATTACCACTTGGAAAGCCTCTCAGAGAGGCTTGGAGGAAAAGATGAGACCTTAAACAGTTTATGCTTTGTTCATTCAAACCTAAGAAAAGTCATAAGAGAAAATGAATAATTTTCGCCATAAATAAGAGAAGTAAAGGTCTGTTGAACATGTAAACAGCAACATGTCAACCAGTAACTGTCCGTAATCATCAGAGAATGGTGGCCACATCAGCTCCATCAGTTATATTGTCTCATTGTATCAGCAGGGATTTGTCAGTCATGTTTCAACTCTAAAGAAAGAAAAAAAAGCTTATCCTGCTAGACCTATGGTGGGAGTTTATTTGGTCTGCTGTGCTGTGACTGAAAGTGACCAGAACACATTGCTTCAAAAAGAAGGTACAGCGATGCTCAGCGTGTACAAATGCTGGAACTACTCCTTTCCATGAAAATTTTATTATTAGACCCTACAGTCAGAAAGTGGTATAAGTTGATAATTTCATCCTTCCCTGAAAAGTGTAACATGGCTAGCTGTGGCAACACATTGTCCTTCTATTTCATGTCCAGCTATTCTGTAAAACCTCTTAATTTCTAATTAAAGTGAATTTAAATTTTCCTGGAAGGTGGAAGCCAATGCTTGCCCCTGGTCATTGCTGACTGAAGTTAAATACATGTTTGTACTGCATCTGTACTAGAATTTACAGTTGCAAATTTGGTGGACAGTGTGACATTTCTATCCAGCAAGATACTGTGCGTGGCTCGGCTCTCTACTGTTTGTGTCTACATTTGTTGTTCTCCGTTAAAAATAGTTTGAGGACTGCTAAGTGATTTGATATTTACTGAATGATGTCTGCTGGGAGTGGGTGCTGAGTCACGCATGACACAAAGTTAGCATTTTGGTAGGAGGTCGAAGGGGAGTATAAAGTCTGTTGTATTTTCAGCTTTAAAAACTATTCCTGCTCTTCTGAGCAGACATGCTCTGACTCTGGCAAGCAGAAAAGGCTGTTGTTTGGTGGTTTGAAATTCTGAGTTGTGATTTATTTTAAAAGTTTCAAAGGTAATAAAACCCTTTCCAGGAGTCTAAATGAGATGTAATGAATTTGATTTTAGGGGAAGGGAATTTGTTTCTGTGGTTGTTGCTTAATCAACATCTATTCTGCCACTTCACATCAGCTTCTGTCCTTTCCAAGTGAATTAGTTCTTTGGGCAGCACGTTAAGAGGAAGTGTATTGTTCTTGGCAGGGCACTTGAATTTCTAATTACCAGATTCCTGCCTTAATTGCAATTACCTGGACACCCAGGCAGGGTGAACTTTTGGAAAAGAATGTAATTAGTGCAAAAGAAACCTTGCTGCCAGCTCCTTGTCTGGATACCTACACTAAGGAGAACCTTGATAAGTTCACATCTATGAAGACAAGCTATCAATCTGTGGAAAAGTTGCCTAAATGTTGTAACAATCTGTTGTAATGCATATGATTATGGCCTAGTCTTAGACATGGTGTGAGCATTTTTTTGTCTGTTTGTTTGTTTTTATATATTTTTAACTATTTACTGCTCTTCAGAGAAGAGAGGGGATTGCTAAGACAGAAATGCTGTTAGTATCTTTGTTGCAAGTGTTTTCCACAAGTGTTGTTTAAATAAAACAGCACTAGTAAATTGTGGTCCACATGAGATAAACAAGGTACACGCCGAGTAATTTAATTGAAGCAAAAATACACAAATTAGATGATTATTTCTTTCCAGTAATCCCATTCTTCACATAGAACTGCAAAAGAAAAACGTTACTTACGCAGAAGGAGTAAAACAAACCACACTCTTGAGCAGAGGTGGAGCTGCAGTAATGCTACTTCAGGATATAGGTTGTAGTGTGTCCTGATTATAAGCTGAAATCACTTGGTTTAAGGGCCTCCAAAAGGTTTACTACATCAGGCATTTATTGCCTGCTCCCTTGTCTTGGCTGGCAGAAAATAAAGGAAAAGAAATTGAAGAATTACTACTTTAAAAAAATTACTGCAAACTGTCATTCATAACTGTGTCTTTTTAATACTTCAGCTTTCAAATAGTGCTGCTGATAAGAAAATGGAATAACTTCCACATTAAAATATACTTTGCGTCCTGACTGGAGTGTTTCGAGGGTTTACCTTTCCTTTGTTGTTCCTTTTCAATTAAAAAAAAGGGAGGGAGGGGGAGCAGAGCCATGGATATGATTGATCCCTATGATGTCAGATGGACAGACTTTGTCCATGATGGTAGCCAGCCGTAGTGAACCTCGGTTACCTGTTGATGGACTGAAAATAAGAGAAGCTATTGGGTAAGTGCCTTCTGGTTTTAGGGAGAGAGTTATAAAACTGCCTTGTTATTTGGGAAACCCAGTTAAAAGCACTTCAGATGGCGAGCTCCGGGGCTCGGCTCCCTGCGCTCTCCTCGGGAGGCAATGGGAACGGTTGTGTTGGGAAGGCTTGTGGGGTGAAACTCTTACAGGCCCTTGGAATCAGCGCAGCGGGAGAGGAGGGACGGGGATGCTCGAGAAGCAAGATGCAATCCTGATGAAAAGTTATGTGGTTGAAATTCGGTTATGTTGGTGTTCACGTTGCTAACCAGTACAAAAATAGGTTTTTTATTAACAAAAGTTGCCCTGCCACATATGGAGTGGTTGGCAACCAGAGGGTAGCTGGCTTCGTTGCCTATACGAATCCAATTCAATTAGAGTCTAAGGTTTGTTGCTCAATCCTCACTTTTGCCAAAGCAGGAAGGGGTAATAGCAAATGTGTTGTGAGGTAATTCATGCGATTCAAGGTCAGCTAGCTTGACGGGCTCAGTACCAGGGTTTTAAGTAGCTTTTACAGTTTGAATTTGTGAATAAAAAATGCTGTAGAAAGTTTGAATATCACACTTTTCATATCATTTCATGTCTGTGCTCTCAGTTTAAATTTAGCAAGTGCTCAGTCTTATCAATCATACTTTCCTTTTGTCAGCCACGTAGTGTCGGAGAATGTCATATTAGAAAGTTGTCGGATTTTTTTTTCCTTTCTCTCTGTTTTAGTCAGACTCACAGATTAATATGCCTCCCATGTTAGAAAATAGTGCATGCATTGTGTGCGTTGGGCAGAAGAGCAGAGAAGCAGAATGATACTCACGCACGCACAGGCGCAGACAAAGGTTACAAACGCAGCTTGTGATTTTCAGGTGCTGAAGTGGAGATGCTGTAAAGAGGTCCCATCTTTGCAGACTTCTTGAAAAATGAGGCTTTTCCTAATGGCATCTCAACTTGCTATTAATTTTTTTGTCAAGAGAAGTGATTAACAAACATATCATTTTTAACAATCGAATAACCAATTTTTTCCTGTCCATTGAAAATGAAAAGAGAAATCGAGATATATTAAAAGCATAGTACAAAAAGAAGAAGGTTTGCCATTGTGAGATTTCTCCATGTCTTAAATGTGCTGATCTGTGCTGACCTGTGAGAGCAAAAGAGTTTCAGGCCTGTGCACGTACGTCTGAAGACGTACGTGCACAGGAAGGCTCCCTGGCCTTGCGTGGTTGCCTCCTGCAGGTTTCTGGAGAGCTGAGACCGTCCTGCTGCTTAGAGTTCCCATAATCTTCTCATTTGTGCCCTTGCTAGGGTTGGGGCCATGATTCTTTCCCTCCCGTCCCCCTTTCTTTATCAATAAGCGCAGGATATGTTTTATTTTCTTCTCCATCATGTTTTTATACTTTTACTGCATTTCCTTCCAATCCTACTTCCTCATGCCTTTCTTGTCTAAAAATCGCATTTTGTAATTCCCTGTTGAGGACCACTAGTTAAATAGAAAGTTCACAGCTGATTTAATGTGTGGGTGGAGATGGAAGGAGAGAAAAACAACACTTTTAACCGATATTTTTTCTGTTCCCAGTAATGGCAAATTAAGACGTGGATTCAAAAAAATAACAATGAAATGTCATCTAGATACTTCTCATCGTTGCAGCAAATTTTAATATTTTTGGTTAGAATCACAGTGTGTCTAATAGGGACGTGCTAAGATGTAATATTTGGAACTGAGGAGTGAGTCCTTGCAACTTCCCAGTTACAAGTATTTAAAAGGCCATGTCTTACAAATGAAGCAAGACTGTTTTCTCCTGAAATGATTGCTGGTTCTGTACCTAGGCTCGAATAAATCTCTAACGTACACATCTCTGTGCTGCTGAAGTGAAGGGAGTAGACATTATGGTTTGCACTTTGCTTCCTTTTGTTGTGAATTCAAAGGCCATCTCTAATTGATGGAGGTTTCCTTTATGATGCACTTATTTTGCAATCCATCATGCGCCGCTTGCGTTGCCCCTTGCCTTCGTGGACGCGCCGGGCTTTGACCCAGAACTGGTAAATGAACCCTGCAGGGAAATCATTAGAGAATTGGAATGGTTGGGGTGGAGGGACCAAGGGTCAAACCATTACTTCCCCATAGGGCCACCGATTTAAATTGGACTTCTTGCTTTTTGGAAGCTGGTCAAATGTCAGGGACAGTTGAGGTGGTCAGGTACAAACCAGTAGAGCTCATGGGTCTAGTTTGGTTCTCTAGCTTAAAAGAAATGCAGGCTAGACAGGAAGGATATGGTCTAATGATGCTGTCTGTTTCTCTCTGCTTTTCTCCCTTTCAAAAGTAAAATGAAAATCCTGAGAAGGCAACAGGAGCCAGTACTCTTGACAATAATGCACAATTTTGCAATCTCTCAGACTGCTGATAATTTTGTGCAATAGTTCATTCTCCTTTTTACTCTTTCCTTGATAGTTTCCTTGATTGAAAAATAACAAACCATATTTTGTAACAAGAAAATATCTCCACGCTCTTTTTACTAGAAATATACCTCCTGCCCTTTTTTACCTTCCTCAACAGTCTTCTGTCCATAGTTTTTTTCCGACTCTTAAACCCAACATAAATGTAAAACAGCCTTTTTCAGACAATACGAAGTAATAAAATATTCCCTGCTTTTACAGGAAAAAAATACCATAGCAGTTCCTCTAAGGCAATGAAATATATTTCTTAATATGAGAAACCATGTAATGACTAATTTAGAAATCTGTAATCTTTGAAATTTTTCTTTTTACCCCCAAAAATCCAAATGTGAGGAAATTAAATATGAAAATAAGCTTAAGATATTTAAAAAAAAAAAAAAAACACACACAGAAAGCTGAGGTCGTCAATCTTCAGTAGTATGATCACAAACACCGGAGAACAAAAAAAGAGGGGGGGAAAACGGTTCTGTAAAACCTGAGGTTCTTTTCAGTGTGACTTCAGAGCGCTACAGGCCTCCCTCTAATGCCCCAAGCTGCTGTGGAGGATGATTCAGGGAGCCTGGGCCAGATTCCTGCTTTGAAAAGCTCCTGCAGAGGCCAAATTTCTCTCTACTCATTAGAGAAAGAAACTCATTTTTCCATGCCTAAAATTACGCTTTAGAAATATCCCTCTCTTCTGCTCTGAATGTCCAGCATTGTCCACAGCACTTAGTGGATTTAAATAATTTTATGACTTCTATAAAGAATTGTTCCCCTCTTAAATATTTTATGAGACACTAAAGAATTAACACAAATACATATCTGAGTTACTGGGCTGCAACCCAGCTCTTCTTTTGAAATCAATGACAGAAGAGCATTTCTAGAGAAGTCAACATGTTTTGATCAGAGAAGATAAATTAAATGGAATGTGACTGATAGGTAAATGTCTTTAAAATATTAACAAGAAAAAAAAATCACAGAAAAAACGTGGATGTAACTGTTTTGCTTTGGGTATCCTGCACTTAGAAATACACATACTAGAGACCTGCAAGTGAAAAGGACTTACAGGACTCCAAACTCTCCATGAAACTATTTACCATATTCAGCTGCACAGGGGCACATCATTTGATGAGAGCTGTGCTAGATCACAGATGGCGAACTTCATGGCTTGTGATTTCACAAAACGGGCTGTCTTCGCAATTTGGTCCTCTTGGATCTCACTCTTGGGATTCCTGTGGATAAGGAGGAACAGAAATGCTAAGGTTAGTGCATTTATCCTTTGAATATAGTTTCCTAGGAGCTTTTTTGTCATAGCTTCCACATTCATCGTGGGTCATGTGGAGAGTTCTTGTGATTACGATGAGAAGGAAAAGAGTAAATCTGACCGAGTAACAGGAGAGGCCGTGTTTTATCAAACGGGAGCTCCCTTCCTTGGGGCGTCTCGGTGCGTGCGCGTTGCCGGGGCTGTTGGCGCGCGGCGCTGCCCGTGCTGCCCGCGCAGCTCGGCGCAGGGCCAGGGCCGCTGCACAGCGCCCGCGCCGCGACCCACTGCGCCCCAGCCTGCCTGCTCGAGGAGCGGGTTAGCACAGACCGTGCGCAGACCTTGCCTAGTGCTGGAGGGCGGCAGCGCGGGTGACCAGCTGGAAACTGTTGCCTTTTATTCCTGCCCCTTTCACTTCCCGTGGCGCTTTCCTCGAGCAGGCTCGAGCCGAGAGGGGCGCGCAAGCGCTGGCGGGCCGAGAGAAAGGTGCTTTCATAACACCCTCGGGTTTGTGCCTGCTGGGAGCCCGCTGAAAGGGGTAAGCAACTGAGAAAGAGCTCCTTGCACAGCACTTTCTGGAAGGGAGAGAACAGCTTGCCCTGATGCGAACTGCCGTCCGGCGTCGACTCTGTCCTTGTTTCAAAGCACGTTGTGCTCGGAGCTCATGCGCCACACAGACACGGGCCTGCTCACTGCAGTACGAGAACAGTCCGAATACGGAGAAAGAAGAGGGTGCCCTGGCAACCTTTAAAAGTAAATAACCGAGAGTTTCCATTCACAAGAGCCGCTCCGACTTTGATGTTGCTAATGATGGACGGTGCGTAACGAGCAGCCGTGCAGACAGAGGAGCCGCACCAGAGCGTGCAGCACGCAGGACTAACAGCCTCCGGCAGGGGATAGGAGCTACAACACTGACAAACGGGCAGGAAGGCCGCTCTCCTGAGCGCGCCGCAGGAAGGCTGTGAGGCGCCAGGGCTTTTGCTCGCTGGTCACCCAGTTTGTTTAGCAGCTGGAGAACCAACGTAACACACATTATAGCAGCAGTAATGTGGGTGAAGTTTTGGGTCAGTAGCAGGATGGGCCAAATCCTTTAATTACGTCCATTGGGGGAAGATGAACCACTGGTGCAGCTCACAAGGGGGAGCAGCGTTTCTCTTTTAACGAGTGAACAGTCGCGTTCTCCACGTGTCTCTTGTTTGGAAAGGACTGTGCATCCCATGGCCTCCGCTGTATTCCCACCCAGAGCTGGTGACAGTCTTGCGTGTGCGCCACTCATTTACTTATTTTCACTTTAATGATGGTATTTCCAAGGTCAGGAAGTTTTGTGGTTTCTTCTTTTTTTTTTTTCTCGATATAATGAGTAAAGTGATATTACAACATTTTACACATAGTGTTGCAGAGCTCTAAATTTGATCTATTGTTTTGAAAAGCTCTACAGATAGATCTTGAAACAGTATAAATGTACGCCACTATACTCCACTATAGTGTTAATTTTTGTACATATATTATGTCCAGTTTTACACAAATCTCCCATTTTGTTTACATGGACTTGTATGAATATGGCGTTTTCACTTGGTCTTTTTTTAACTTTGGAGAGTAGATAAGGGGCTAGCCTTAAAATGTTAATAATTTCTCCCTCTTTCATCACACTCTTGTATCCCTAGATTTACTGGTGCTGTCTTCCCTCTCTTTTAAAATTCAGTAACAAAGGAAAGTTAACACTAAATGTCATTTTATAATTGCAGTAATGATCACACAGCTGTGCTTTCCTAGTATTATAATGCACGTCAGGATCAGTTTAGGAGCTCGGCTTCATTTCCTGCCCAGATGCAATTCTGATGCCGTTATTACAGTAAGAAAGTTCTTCATGTTCGTGATGACTGCAGCCTGCACGAGGTGGCGAAGGCCAAGGTGAAAGGACGTAGCAGCCCCGAGCGGGCCGAGTTGGCCTTGCAGTCGGTGCGGGGAAGGACAGGAGCGGTTCCTGCACATGTGCCCGCGTGTGTGCAGAGCACATCAACAGCTAGGATGTGTTTTTCTTTCTCGAGTTGAGAAACGCTGTCTTTATTTATGAGTATGTGAAATTGAGGAGGAGCTCTTACACTTAAATGAACCTGTGAGCAGCCCATAGAAAAGCAAGTGCCTGCAGCGCTAATAATGAGAACTGACAAGGCAATCCTGCTGTGTTTATTTATGACCTTCTGCCTTTGTTAGCTCTTGTGAGAAATTCCTTTCTAACCATAACAATATTGCTGGAGTTTGGCACTGTGCTGAGAAAGCCTACGGAGCCCTGAGGCCCGCTAGCTGGCAGTGCTACAGCTCATAACAGATCGGCATGATTGCTGAAATTTTTACATGTTTTCCTTTTTTTTTTTTCTGCTTTATTTACTTATTTTCTTAATTCATGTTTGGCTGTTTGCTCCTGTGTTGCAGTTGTTTATTCTGACGGGCACCCTTCAGAAAGGTGCCTGCACTCAGCCGGTCCCAACTTAATGATTCACTTTTTCCTCATTTTTTTTGGTGGTCTGTCTGATGAATAAGTCAGAAAATGAAATGAGGTTTGGTTTTCATATTTCGTGGTAGAAATGTAGGTAGTGATTTCAAAAGAAAGGTAAATGTAAAACTTATGTAATCTTTTCACTTGGGAAGACTACAAAGAGGGCTAGGACAAATGCCCAGGCAATACCTCAGTTAAGCAGCAGTGACATTAAAAGCCACATACAAAAACTGTCCTCTTGCTGAATAACGTCTTGTCCTCTCAAACTGTACCTCTCATTCAGACCCAGATGGCTCTTCCCCCAGCTTTCAGCCACACACATCACCCCGAGGGCTCTGCTCCCTGCCTCCTAACTCTTACGTTATGTAGCTCAAACAGAGATTTGAATGTTGGAGCTTCAGCAGCAGGTAGGAGCTCGCCTCAAGTTCTTGCAGTGCCCAAGTGTCTCTCCGTGATCCCCTCTGCACGACAAGGAGACTCCTGTTTAATAAGGCTCTATGGGCCCTCCACCAAGCATGGGCTGTGCATCAGCAGCCATCTCCTTGCCAGTTACAGCTGCTTTGCGCTAAACCTCCTGCCTGAGCTTTCTTGGAAAATTTTCAGAGCGTGTTTATTAGCATTACGTTGCATTTGCAGTTCAGGGTAATGCTAAATTCCTCCCCTCAAGCCAAAAAAAAAAAAAAGAGAGAGAGATTATCGAGGAGATCTTGGGACTCCCTGTATTGCATGGGATAAAAAGAATAAGCTGCCACTTCCAATCATGCTGAGGCACTCAGAAATTCAGAAAGAGTTAGCTTTCACAGTTTACCACAAAAGTCTTTCCTTTCGATTCTAATCTATTAATTAAACAACAACAGTAAGTGGTATATAGATTTTTTTTTTGTAGATTGCATAGTCTGTATGGTTTAACAGTTTTGTAGTAACTCTTTCACTTTTCCCCTCATTTGTTGGATTCCAAGAGCATATCTAAATGAGGAACCTGTTGGACAAAGATTAGCTAAATGCATTCAAAGATTGGGACAACTATGTCTTTATCTTAGCCTCAAGATACTCTTCCCATCCCAACAGTAAAATTTGTAAACCGTGACTGAGTAGCATGCTTAGGAGTAGGAGGGAGGGTATTGGCCTTTCAGAATTTTTTCTTGAAGTTTAATTGAAAGAAATGCTACAAGTTACCCTATTTACTAATGTAATCAAAATAATATTTTAAAAGAAATCAGGGACTGAGACCCTTGAAGGATTTCAAAAGCATTTTGAAATTTATGCAGAGATTTCTGTGATATTAAAGTTTGACACAAGTCCTTTTAACTGTGACGCCTCAAAAAGTTATGTTCCCTTGGAGCTGAATTATTTTGCAAAATAGTATGCCCAAGCAATATTGCATTACTAGGAGATACGAACTACAGAAGTTGGGGTGATTGGAGAGTCTGCTGCTAGCTAGCACATGACCTAAAAAGATCCAAAAGTTTATTTTCTGCTTTATTCCTGTCTTGGATTTCAATTCCCATCCTTTTCCCAGGTTACTTAGAAATGAAAGGCTAGGAGGGGGTGAGTGAACAGCTCTTGAAGCATAATCATTTGATTTTGCTGCTCTGCCCCATAAACCTCAGAAGGGAGTAAGCAGTTGTGTATGCGTAGGCAGAATTGGAAGGATCACAGCCCCTGTTTGCTTCCGTTTACTGGCTGTTGAGCTGCGTGCCACCGGAGTCAGGTTAGGTTCAGCAAAACGGAAGAAAAACCCAAGAGTGAGGAAGATCAGGGATTCCTGCATGATGGCAACAGAGTGAGTCTTGAGTGGCAAGTGGAACAGAATTCACTCATTTCTCCTTGGCCCCATCGCTTAACACTACATGTAAGGGTGACAGGTGTGTTAAATAAGATTTTATTAATTGGTTGTGATCTCTAAGGTTAGTGTCCATGAAAAGGAGGCCTTTCTCATATTTGCTTCTTTCTTTGGGAAATGTGTTGTTTTCAGCATAGGATTCAGGCATGAGTGTTGGAAGGCTACTGGAGCACCTGTGGTTTTGAAACTTAGGGTGTGTCAGTGGCTTATTTACCCTCTCATTGAATTGTGGTGTTTGGTTACACAGAGTTGTGAGAGAGAAGGGAAAGGGGCACGACATGATGCATTAACAATCCCTAAGCTAGTGAAAATGTACATTTTGCAGATACTGGTTCCCTTGCTAGCCTGCTGGGACATCTGCTTTATCAAACCATGGCTCCCAGGAAGGGCATTAACATGCCAAAAAAGACAAGGGCTGTAGATGAAGAGCGTTTAAATCTCAGGGGTATAAATGTAGGTTAATCAGCTGTTTCAGACCCTTATCATGGTCCACATACGGCTTTGGGGTGTCAGAATGTACTGCTTGCCTGATTTACTGTGGGACAGACAGATCAGCATTCAGCGATCGGTGATCAACCAGTCGTCAGCCTTTTTTTTTCTGTTCTCACAACTACCGTCTCCAGACAATGATATTACACGTCCAAATTTTTTCCCTGATTGTGCCTGATGCCTTTTGAACACACGCAGGGTGCTCTGAGATGCATGTATGGAAGGAAAGATGCCTGGCAATTGCCGAAGAGCTGTGCTGTGGCTCAGGCTGTGCGCGCGCCTAAGCAATAGCTCCACTGCGTTGCATGGGCCTTTGCCGTCACGTTCAAAGGGCTTCTCCAGCATGAGCTGCCCTCTGTAGCAGAATTGCCGTGCTGCATCCATGTCTAAACTTGGAAGGAAGATGGTGGTCTCCAAAATAATTGCACAGAGGCTTGGAAGATTCTGGCTAAATGTATATTTTCCCTCATTCAGCTTCCTTTCATCTCATCCTGACAGTTTAGTGTGCCTTCTCCCAGGGGAAGAGATAAGTTCGTGTGGGCTAAGAAAAGATTACAAACCAATGAGGTGACAAAGAGGGAAGTTCATATGTCTTACCTTGTTGTTCTTTGTATGAAAATAAACTTAAGTTTAAAAGAAGGGATCTAACGTTTGTGTCTGTTTAAGACTGACACTAGGGAAACTGTGAATGAGAAGTAGCATGCATACAAGCTAAGTTTTATTAGCTTGCTTTTGTGCAAACACAACTTCTTTATCGTGGACTTAAGGGCAATTTGTTGGTTTTTCATTGTTTTGGTTCTTTTAAATGTTGATAATTTATTTGCTGTAGCTACAAAAGTTGTTGGCTGAGAATATTTCTTTGTTACGGTACTAAAGAAACAAATGGCTCCTAAGGGTTTGTGTCTTTTTGTTTTTAAACTTTATTTCCAGAATATCTACGTGCTAAGCATGTGACTTCAGAGATTAACAGTGAAGTTCGCACCTGGAGAGATGCTGTGCTACTGTTTTCCAGTTACAGAGATTTACTGTTTACCTTCAGTATAAAAAGTATTGTTGTCAGGCAAGCTCCGTATCTTACCTGTTTATAGTCCTTGTTAGGCTTTGTCAATTTGCTTTGATAGCACATGGGTCATTAGTATTTATGGTTTCATACATGGGAGTCGATGTTTGTCAAGTATCAACTTTTTTTATGCCATTAGGAGATTTCTTGATGCAGCTAGAGACCTCAGGAGTCCCCTTCCCATTAACCGTCAAAGAATTATAGACCACATAATGACTGGTGCTGAGGACGCTCGGGGAGGTGTGCAGTTATCTGGGTTTTCACATAATTCCTTGAAGCTGCAGTGTTGGTTGAAAATTTCTAATTACCTTAAGTTGTTTTTACCATAAAGCTCTTGTCTGGACAAGCAAATAAGCTCTCATCATGGATCAGTGTAAGCACGGAAGTGTGACTATATCCATCTTAGCAACTTCTTCTAATCTTGTCTGTGACAGATGCTGGCATATCACGTTCTGTTTAGATTGCTGTATGTGGTAGTTGATCAATTTGTATCATTTTTGATTTGCAGGAATTGCAAGCAGTCTTACTCTGTTCCAAAAAACAGACAGAAATTATCAATATGTAATTTGACATAATGCAGAAACAATTTTTGCCCTCATACACAGAGATATGCTAGGATAAATTCTAGAAAATTTATGCATATTTTTAAGCCTTAGGATGCAGCAACTCGTAGGATGTGGTCCGAGTCCATTTACATGGACTGTAGTCGCTCTTCACTCCTAGTCAGTTCTAGCTCTTCTTCTTAGTCACCTGTATCAGCTTTGGAAATTTTAAAAATTAAAATAAAACTGTCTTACAAATACAATTCCTTTGCTCTTTATTAAGCAAATATACCAGGGAGGGATTCTTCTCATTGAACAAACTGGGGGGTTGAATGCTACTGTGGGGTAGCAAGTTCAGGAGAACAAAGCAATATTCCTGGTCCTAGAGGTAATCCAGCCCCAGCAGCTGGGGAGGCCCGTCCTGTTTCTGGATCCCTGCAAGCCGCACTGCCACCACGACGTTCCCATCCAGGAACAGCAGGAGCTCGCGTGGACGTGTCCCCGGTGCAGTGTCCCATCCACCGCACGCAGCCGTCCATCCGCGGCCTCCCCGCCCTCCCAGCAGCCCCAGTCCACGCGCAGGGATCCACACTCGGCTGCTGCTTCACAAGCTGCTGCTTTTCAGCATAGGGCAGATCGGGCTCCCCGCTAAGGTGATACCGAAGAGCAGAACCTCCTCACAATAAGTACCCCTGCTTCTCAGCTGGGTCATTGCCTGACGTCCCGTTGGAAGTACCTCTACCTTAAAGAATCAGAATTGCTCATGACTCCATTTTTGCACTGCTTTAGTGCAGCAAACAAGGAAAAAGTGAGGGGAAGGAGGTTGAATTTTGTACGTAATTTCTTGAAGACTGATTGAAAAGGCAGAAGTCAGAGCACTGGTGCTGTATTATTTGCTTATGTTTTTACTTAAGTTACTTAAGTGAATATAGGACTCTAGAGGGAAAGATTTTGCATTCTTGGGGGCTTCCCTGCATAACTTCTCTGAGAAAATATTTCATACTAGTAGAAGTTTTGACAGCACAGTTGAGTAACTAGGTTATTTTAGGAAGCATGTAAGCTCCATGGAATGAAAGAAATGGGTTTCCCTAGCAAGTGGCGCTTATTTCACACCACTTTGTCACTAAAATTAGTGCAAGAATCTAGCTTTTTTGCCACATACTTAAAACTTCCTTCATTTAGAAGGAAAGTTCATCAGTAGTTCACTATATACAGATTACAGTTAAAACTGTAATACTACTAAAACATACAGTAAGTGGAGTGAAATAGCACTGTGAAATACTAACTAAAATTATCTGTGCCCAAATATTATCTAAATTCAGGTTTGTCTTACAAGTCAGCTTTCAGTATGAAACAGATCCTCTCTTTGTAATAGCATTTTTTGAGGCAGAGTTGTGCCTATCATTAAAAATGTAGCTTTTCTCAAATAAAGTGTTTGAAATGGAAATGATCTTGTCTGCTGCTCCTTTAGCAAACCCTGAATTAGCAACATGCAGCGAATAAGCCTTGTTTCCTGGCCCCAAATTTATTTTGGTAAAGAGCATTGGCGATGTGAGAGGCACTTGGAGAGAAGTCTAAGAGCAGAGTAGCTTGTAAATAGGTGGGTTGGGGATATTCCCAGTGTCCCGTTAAAGAAAGAGTTCTAAAGGATGTGATTAAATGCACTTTGGTGTCCCTGGTTGAGGATTGCAGCCTACCTGGTGCGGAGGGAGGCTCCTAATTAGCAGCCTTGGAGAGGAGAGGGCGTTTGCGGTGGTCCCTGCGCCGTGTGGCTCGGCTGCTGCGCAGGAAACCGGGGCTGTTAGCTCGCTCGCGCGCAGACAAAGCGACCAGCGGGGCCTTGCGAGGACCTTTCTGAAACGTGCTATTATGGGCGGCTTTGTGATGGAAAGAGGTCTTGCAAATATCTTGAAATTTGAACAGAGCTATTGTGGCTTTTCCTTTGTGCGCCCATGTGTGTTTGTCAGCCAAATCGTTTGTTCAAAGTTAATCTCAATTACGGAGCATATTGTTCATAATCCCCCATGGTTCCAAAATAATAGCTGAGTGTATGTGTCTGCTTGGATATATATTTGTATATTTACATGTAAAATATGCTTGTATGTATATATAATTTTACTTCCAAAGAAGAGATTGGTGTTGAGGGGATATTTCATGTAGGATTTTGTCTTTTAAGCTGTACTCTCCTCCTCCATCCTAAAGAAAAATACTGCATAAAGGCCTGGATTGAGCAGGGCAGGTTTTGATCCTGTAGTCAGTCGGTGGTTCTCCACATTTGGCACTAGGATTCACACTAGAAAAACTGACGGCAGGATGGAGTCAGGGGGTTCAGATTCTTGGAGAGTTGGAGCTTTTGTGTGCCTTTAATTTTAATACCTACAAAATACCTCCGCTTTTCTTTAACTCCCTGGGAATAAAGAAGCCAGTAGGCTACTCTGGGAAAGTTTAAATAAATCCCACATTGTGCATGTTGTGCAGAATCCTGCAGAGAGATCCCC
Organism: Crypturellus tataupa; assembly: GCA_034781795.1. Classification (NCBI taxonomy): domain Eukaryota; kingdom Metazoa; phylum Chordata; class Aves; order Tinamiformes; family Tinamidae; genus Crypturellus; species Crypturellus tataupa. Next base: position 4,357,005 of record JAWLRI010000390.1, read on the forward strand.
ACACTGAGGCAACCTGTGAACTTGCTGTGTAATTTAGCACCATAGGACAGTACTGAGCAAGGTGCTCGCTATCTTCTAGTCCTGCTCGGCACTTCTCATTTTCCCTGACTTCAGAAGAGGGGCTCATTGTTTTCCAGACGGCATTTAGCAAGGAATACCCTTAGGAATGCCTTGTTTGCCTTACACCTGCTGGGACACTCTTCAGCAGAACTGGCAATTGCGTGAAGCACTTGCAGTGTAAATTCTTGCTCCATCATGAACATGTTAATCCTGTCGCACTCTGTTTGTAAAATCACTGTGATATTACCAAGTTACTGTAGTCTCATTTTTGCTGTTTATTGGATCTATAAATATTCCTTGAGTAAGTTACATTAATATAATATGAGTGTGGGTATTCATTTTATTTTTTTTCTTCAAGCGTTATTTGTAAGTAACTGGGTTTGTAAGTACTTGTAAGTATTTGGGTTTCCTGGCTGTATGCAGATATAGGCAGGTTGCCTTCTGCTCCGCCTTGCTGGCTGTGTTGCAGTTGTGCATTGGTGTGCTGTTTCCAGAGTGGCTCTCCTGTCACTCTGATAAGATCATACCACCAGGAAGGCATAACATTATAATCCTAAACACAACGTGATCCTGTTCGTTTTAGCTCTTGTACTTGTCACAGGGACAAGAATAAAGGTTGTGCATGGGCGCAAGGTGAGGGTAGAAGTGAAGATAGTCATAGATAAAACACTTAGCTCAAAGAGATAAATCCTGCGCGATGACATTCCAGTTTATAATCGAGGTGTTATCTAGAAATAAACTTTGAAAGCTATTTGGGATGTCCTGAAGCAAATGGGATGTAAAAGCAACACAGAGAAAACAGCATTTTGGCATAGATTTGTGATAGGGAAGGGAAAAAAATATTTTGTCCTTTTTCCTCAGACATGGTACCATATTTGAAGCATATTCATACCAGAGATGCCAGTAATAAGATTATTCTACAAGAAGCAGATCTGTGTAACAAAAGGTTTCTGGTAATTCTAGACTGGCTACATTTTACACAGAGAAATGAGTGGTTTCCAGATAAAGCCTCTGAAAGGAGGTAAAATTTAAAGCATGCCTTGGGGTATGGGGACTTCAGCCCCTTAAAAGGATCCCTGCAATTACCCAGGCTGCCAACTTTCCAGCAAGATAAATGGAAGCACTGTAGCTTGAAGGTGCCTTGGTTTGAATGAGATGCAGTAAGTAAGGTCTCTCTGTTCTTTACAGGCATCATAGATCTGATAGTACTTATAAAAGAAGAATAGAGTTGGTGCCCTGCTGACTAAATTGTCCTCTAGAGAAGTATTAGTTACAGAGCGTCTTTGTTAACTAGGCTGTATGCTTAAACTGCTGTGAATTTCTCTTATTAGCAGGCTTTTTAATAGCTTTACATATGGACATGCTAAGTAAATGCAAGTGTATCCATATAATTTACGTATAGAATGTGTGTGTGTGCAATCTATACACAAATGTTTGCAGTACAGAAATTGCACTAGCTTCACTGCTGTTCTGTTACACCAAGGAAAAAGCAAGCATTATAAAACTGATAATAGGAGAACAGCAAGTCAACTTCTGCTCTTTCTGTCCAGCTGCTTCATGTAAAGTCTTTCTTCTTCTCCTTCTTCCCTTTAATTTCCCAATTAGCTTGTGTGGATAAAAGAAGTGTTTCTAAAGCCTTTGTAAGCCAAGAATTTCCCATTGCTCACCTGCTGATACCTTCTGTTTTAGAAACCTAGGTAAGACCATAAAGTGTATGTCAATAAAAAAAAAAAAAAGTAATTCCCAAACTACCTTGTGCGGAATGGCAGATATTGTGATACTATGCCTCTTAGCCCACTAATAAAGAATTAGTTGTTGGATTTCTTGGTTGATCTGAGGCTGCAGCTATGATAACTTCCCTGACGGATGAGTAAATTGGGAAGCGCGCACGTGCGCTATGAATTCCCGGAAGGAAATCCCCCGATGGGGCTCCTTGGTCATGTGGAGCTCCACGCGCCTGGGGATCAGCTCAGAGGAGCCTGGAGCGCGCCCAAGGTCGTCATTCATTGGGGCAGGGTGGCAGCGTTTAGCCCTCTAATACCCTGGCGAGGCGTAAGCTTTGCTCTTTCTTCACTGCTTTTGTGAATGAATGGATGGCGCTGGGGAGGAAATCCCGGCTCCAGGACGTGCTGGGGACATGTCGCCTGCTCCCCCCCCGCGGGGGATTAGCAGAGCGAGGAGCCCTCGCGGGGCCACGCGGGTGGCAGGAGCAGGTCTCGTTCCTGGCCCCGCACTCCTGCACAGCGGCTCTCGCCAGCCAAAGGGCTCCCGTGCGGAGCTGCCGAGTCTCGCCCTGATCTCTGCACAACAGGGGATTCCCGTCCTTTGCGGACAGGACGTTGCGGGCAGCCAGCAGCTTTGCGGGGCTTTGGTTATTTTTTTGGTTTGTTTATTTTTCAAATACCGTGTCACGTGCTGAAACAAATGAAAGCTCTAACCCAAACACTGTTTTAAAATCTTCATTATTCTAAACATAAATCCATGTTTTTTCTGTATCTTTTATCTGTTGGGTGCCTATCTATTTCTTTACACAAAATTTGTGTTCATTTTGAGTAGCATCTATTCTGCTACATTCTGTTTTCAGAGTTTTATTATATGCTTTTCAGCAGTGTTTGTTTTATCAGCACTTCCTGCAAGCATTTGTTACACATTGTGACAGTAGCGATTTGATCATGTTTAAAAGAATACCATATTATGCATGAAAAAGCAGTAATTACTTACCGTTTGTCAAATATATTCCACTGTAAAAATCTTGATCATTATACCATATTAAATAGCATTACTTCTTGTTTACATTTTCTACAGTTAATAGGTTTTTTTAAAATGTTTATTGCTAGTATCACAAATTTCTATTTATAGAGATTTGGAAGTGAATTCTAACATGAATGCAGAGTTGACATGTAGATTGAAGTTTTCAAACTTATTTGTTGTTTTTATTTACCTAGTGAAGTATGCCTGTGACTTTGAACCTGTTGTAAAAACAAGATTGGACAGTAGTGGTGTTGTACCTAATATACTGGAATCTAACTCATATTTGTAAAGAAACTCTGTGAAGTGTCATGTAGGGGATAACTTGGGCCAGTTGTATTTACTGTACAAGGGAAAATAAAATGCAGAAGTCTAGGTGGCCTTTATGGCGTTTAAACTGTTATTCTTCCTTTTTTTTTTCTTGGAGGCGCGTTGGAGGACTGACTCCATCTATGAGGCGAGAGTAACTCCGTGTAATGGGTGTAGTCAGCATCAGGCAGCATGGTTACTCTGAACACACCACTTGCATTTTGCCCAAGTCTTCTTCTAAGATAACTTCTAAGATTTTTGTTGTGCAAATTAGCAGAAAGCTTTTTGCCTTTTGAGCTCTTTGCACTGGCAGGGCCAGATGCTTCTTGGGCTGTGCACGTGGCTACTCCCGTTGTCTCCAGTGGAACCACTTGCGTGAGTCAAATAAAATCACTATCAACCAGAGTAAAATTCCCTGTCATCCCAATTATTTGTAGTCCCAAGGGTCAGTTAATGACCTGTTTTATGTGTGAAATAGATCACTCCCTCTTATTTGTGCCTTAATTCAGTATTCAAAATAGCAGCATGCCCCTTAGCTTGTGCCTTGCCAATAGTCATAGATGCACAGCTACATTTGTGCTTTTTGGAGATCTTTCTGGGATTCTTGGAAATAAACACGTTTACTGAAAATTGGAGGCAGACATTTGCTTTGTCAAAACAGTTGTGTTTTATGTCTGATTTTACAGCAATAAAAGAAAAAAAAAATACTCTCACAAATCCGAAGACCAGCCCAGCTCCTGTGTTCCAGTCCAGCTTTGGAGAACATGCCATTAAAATACTGCTAGAATTCAGTTGAGGGAGAATATTTTTGATACGTTAGTTATGAAATGGAGCAACTTTTTCATGCTGCATCCAGATGAAACTGGAGACTGCTAGTGTACACACTAGCCAAGCTGGTATCTGATGGATATATAGAAGGAGCTTTTCTTAAAAAAATGGCCAGTGGGACCTTGTTGCTGCCAAGAGCAGGGCCTCAGTTTTGTGTCTCTTCTGCAAGGTGAATGAGCTGGATGGGGGTGTTACAAGGCCTGTGTATCCTACACCAGCCATCTGTCATTTCGAGGATGGTTTAAGGAGTGAAGTGCATTAGCTGCGATTGTAACTGTAGCAAACCCCAGAATGACACACTATATGAAAGGGAAACTGATGTATCATTTTCATTAGTTTTAGTGTGCTCAGCCAGAATTTGTGGGATTAATTTTGAAAGCTTAATCCAGATGGAAAAGGTTAAATGCAATGTTGAGTGAATTTGGTTCCAATTCATTTGTTGCCCTTGCTTGTTCTTTTTCTCCGAAGAATTAGAGATTAAGTGGAGAATTGTACATGCGATTCTCACTTCCTGCCATCATTTAACTACGTGAACCAACATTAAGGAAGGCCTCCTGGTTATCCACTGTAATAAGTAAACAAATGGTTCTCATCACCGTGCTACCTCTCAAGTCCCATAGCTTGCATCTTACTGCTTCTTACTACTACTTATATTCCCTTCTTTTCCTTCTCCCGCAGGATTTATCTGGCTCCATTGACGACCTGCCGACTGGAACTGAAGCAACGCTGAGTTCAGCCGTGAGCGCCTCCGGGTCTACGAGCAGCCAAGGGGAGCAGAGCAACCCTGCACAGTCGCCATTCTCCCCTCACGCCTCTCCGCATCTCTCCGGCATCCCGGGAGGTCCGTCGCCTTCTCCCGTCGGCTCTCCTGTTGGAAGCAACCAGTCAAGATCTGGCCCCATTTCTCCAGCAAGTATTCCAGGTAAGCTTGTTTCAAAAAATTAAATCGAGTTAGAAGAGTAGACAGGTGTAGAATTGTAAAAATTAAGAAAAAATGCTTCTGTACTTAGAAAGTACTCATTTTGTGAGAAACCTGCATTTTTCAGGGACTTTTGCTGTCAAAATGCCTAGTAAGACCAGTGATAAATTCTGTCTGAACCATGCAAAGCCTTCAGAGCTCTCAAAATGCTGCACTTCACTCCAACACTTATGCTTGATAAGTATCTTTATCATGGACCAGTTCAAATACTCGCTCTTAAGTTTTGTCTTTGGTTCATGTATCAGCTTTATGTCACATACATATATATATATATATATATATATGTAAATTACTTAGAGAGTCCTGTACTTTTGTTGTCTTTGGCTGTTTGAGTGGTATGATGGTTTAAGATCCATAGAATGAAGCAGGGATTTTCTAACCCTATATCATATATATTTATATATTTAGAACATGAGTGCAAAGTTTCTTAAGAAATATTATTAATACTTGCAAAAATCATCAGGTTTCTAGGAGACCAGCCCCATCAGTAATGATTGAAAGGCACTGGCCTCTGTCACTCCCTCTCCTGTGCTGCACAGAATAGAACACAAGATCATTCACGTATGTTCAGGAATCTGTTTTAATGATACTCAGAAGAAAAAAAGGCATCCGTTAATTCTAGTTACATCCTTGTCTTGTCCACATTCCCATGTCACGTACAGGCCAAGGGAATAGGTGATATATCTCATATTTTGTGCTTCAGATGAATTTGTTTCCTTTCAGATGATCAATTTTTAGATTATTTTCTCACACTTGGAATACTAGAAGAACTCCTAATAGTAGGCGAGTGCTAGCATTACCGCACGAGTAGCTTCAGTTGCTGACAAAACCACAGAAAAACCACCACAGAGCTCAGCTAAAAGCAACAAAAAACTGCACCGTCTTTCCGCTAGGTACACTGCAAGCCAAATGCAAGTTAAAACACAGTGAGTGGGTTTTGGTCTTGGGCATGAAGATGTGCGTGCAAAACACAGGCGCCTGTTTGCACAGGGAGTTTGCCCAGCGCCAGAGCAGGGAGGCCAGCGAGAGGGAGCCACTGGGTATCCCGATACCGGGCACGGGAGCCCTTTCCTTTCCTTGCATCAAGTTAGACAATCCTAAGCAGGAAAACATCATGTTTTCCCACAGACTCAACAAATTCTTGCATTTTTTTAATGGAGATCAAAGGTAATGGCTTTAAAATCTGTTTCTGTTGAAATTCTGACTTTCCGTAGACCACTCGGCGTGATTCAGTTTTGAATATCTCTAAGCAGTCATATTCAGGCAAATAAATTGATTGGTATTTTAGCAGGCTGCTTGCTGAGTAGGGTATGAATGCTGTTGTGTTGAAAATAGCTCTCCTGTAACCATGATGGATAAGGATATAAACAGGCCAGTTTGCAGGGAGAAGTAATTTTTATCAAACCAGTTGATGACACCTTTGGGGTAAAAGCAGGGCGGGCGGCGGGGAAGCTTTCCAGCTCAAGGTCGCTGCATCCCTTCAGCAGAGCCAGGCGCTCGTCTGTGCCCTGCACTGCTAGCGGGCGCTGCTCCTCGCGCAGACCTTGGCCCTGGCGCCGCTTCCCAAGGCCGCGTTCCCGGGAGCCTGCCCGGGGCTGTGCGCGGAGCAGGGGCAGAGCTGCCGCGTCTGCTGGGGCTGTGAGAGACCGTGAGTGGCTCTGCTGCCGCCAGCGCCTTCGGGCGCGTGGGGTTTTCAGGCTCGGTGAGCCCAGCCAGTCTCCCTTTTCAATCCACCAGCTGTTCCCACTGTTCTCCTTCCTTGCTAACAGTCCAACGGCTTTCCTTCCTCTGTTACAGTCACAAAACGCTGGAAAAAAAAGTCACATTTTTGCCTTTCTGTGGCTGTTCACATTGCGGCAGTTTTTAAGCAGGCGTTCTGCAGTGTGGCTTCTCTCCTTCACTAATTTTGTTCGCTGCTATTTTCCTCTCTTTTCTCACCCTACCCTTGTTTGCTCTGACCTCATTCCTCTCCTATTACCTCCCGCGATGTTGTGCCACAGCTTCTCCGTGTGACATAGATTGGCTCTTTCAATCATTCTCTCTCCAGCAAGTCATTGTAAAATGAGCAGCTGTTGTGTTGCTGATAGCTGCGAGTAGGCAAAGCCAAAATGTTGCAGGGGGTGCTTGGTGGGAAGGCCGTTAAAATAAAGGTGTCGCTTTCCCAGGGTTTACTGGAAGAGAAGCGTCCTTTTTCCTGATGCCTCCTTCCCTGCAACAAAATTGACAACTAATTTAGCATCAAAAGGGCAGACAAACAAGCAGCCCCCTATTAAGCCTCCCAAATGGCTGATTTCTCTTGCACCGCCTGTTTAAGCCGCTTCCCCAGCCCACCACAAACCTGCTGTCCCATCCTGCGCCCTGTCACCCGTCGTGAGCTCCGTGCGCAGGCAGCGCTGGCAGTGGCACCTCCCTCACTCTGTGGGCCCTTCCTTCCCGGGCGCCCTGGCGTGCTGCACAGATGTGTCTCCTGGTAAGTGGCACTCATGAGCTGTCCTCGTCTCCCTTAGCATTACTGGGATATAGCACGGCGATCAACCACAAAGAGCTGAAGAAGCCACTTTGTCCTGTTTTCTGCAAAAAGACATTTTTCTTCTCTCAAAACGGCTTCACCTCGCTTTTGAATGCACTTCCGTTGCAGTACTGGAATCGTGCACTTCTCTGCAAGGCTTTAGGGATGCAAAATGCTGTTGTCATTTCCTATGAAGCAGGTCCTTATTCCTGCTTTGCCGGGAATCCCGATCCCCTTATTTTGTAGCCACCTTCACAACGAGGGTGCACGTTCTGCCAAAGCAGGAGAGGTGATGCCCTGCGCTGCTTCAGGTCTTGAACTGTGCCTGGTTCAACCCTGAACCATTTGCGGAAGCTGACACAGCACAACGCCAGAATGTGCTGCTGTTGCCAGAAGGTTTAGGGGATGGTAATTTCACTCTTTTTTCTTTCCCTCCTGCTCCGACCATTCTGCTTCCAGTTTACTAACAAAGCAAAAATGTAAATAAGCTCAACTCTCCCCCACCCCCAGGTTTTATCTCACTGGCCAAAGACTTTTGTCAGCTCTTTCTCCCTTGCGGTGTAAGCAGCAAAAATTTTTAACATTAAGAGTTCAGTGAAAGATTGCTGATAGGCCAGGAATCCCTTAACCCGTGATGGGTGAGCAGATTTTATGAGAGTTAATAGATTACATTATTTTTAAACCTCTGCAGCAATTTTTGTGTGGATGGAAGACATCATTATACTGTACTAGTAATGATTGGCAAATGCTGTGCTTAGAAATATGTAAGAGTATATTTTTACGCAGACCGGTATTTTTAGTTGTGTTTTTCATCCATATTGTTTTTATCTTCTGAAAAAACAAGCTTATTTTCCCAGTGTTAAGCGTCACTGCTTTGCAATTGTTGTCATTACAATTATGTTGATGTCTCCTTTCACCAAGGACCTTCAATAGAGCTGGAGTTAACATTTTCAGAAAGAATTCCATGTGTGGATATTCTCACTGAAGAGTGCTATTGCTTGTCATCTCAATTTATGCTGACGGACAGTCAGCACCCTCTTTGGTTTATTAAAAAGCGGGGAAAAAAGTATCCCACCTGCAAAAGTCTTTAGTATGGTAATTATACAAGGCAACGGGTATGTTTCACATGCCAATCTACTCTGCTTTCTGCAAACTTGGAGGTCTTCCATTCATATATTGATCTGCTAGCTAGCTTAAATTCTTGAACCTGGCAGAATTACATAGATCATTCCAGGCATAAAGGAGCAGAAGAGGAATGAGATGCCCAGAGAGGGCTGTGATAGGAGGTCTTGCTTTGGTATGCGTGATAGGCAATGCGTGGATAGAGCAGACTGATTTAAACAGTGTGATAAGAAGGAAATGAGTAACACTTATTCCATCATAGTCTGAAAGGAAATTTTAATGCAAAAATTGGAATAGGAGTGATGGTTTCTTTCATGCTTTATAAAAGGAGAACTGTTTCCAGAAATTGCTGCAATAAGACAAGCTGGTTGGACAGATCTTGTTTTAAAGAAGAATTTGGAAAACACTTTTGCTTGCTACTGAGCTATTCCATATGTTTGCTCCACTAACCACTCCTGTTGGTGTGTCACAGTACTGACTCCCTTCAAACATTATTTGAGAGAAGGAAGGCTACCGCAGGAGAGGGAATTTGTAAAACTATAAGCTTTGCTTACGCTTTACAGATCACTTAAAATGCCATTTCAAAACAAGGAAGGGGATTATTTCCTTGTGAAATGGACACAGTCGTCCTGTCTAGAGAGATTATTTTAACACATCTATCAATATTTCTCCCTTGGCTTCTCCGGAGGCAAAAATCTTGCAACAGCTTGTTGCAAGGAAGATGCATGCTGTTTATTGGCAACCAGGCCAGAAAAAAAAAACAAAACACAAAATGCCATTGACGTAGCTATGTTCTTAATGACTACTGGTACACAAAACATCTATTCAGCAGTTTCGTAAATCTAGAGTGCTTACAAATGAAATACTTGAGTGTTGCACATAGCATGGTTTTAAACACTTTCTTTTGAAAAGTTTGAACAACATTTAGAGTTTTTCTTTCTTTTTAGGAGATGAGTGAAAATAGGCAAATTGTAGGCACGTGGCTTAAGTCCTGGATTCTAGAATAGAGAGCATCTGACCTCTGGTACCCATTAAAAACTAGCCCAGCTCATGGCTGATTAATAAGCTCTTGTCTGAATTAAAAATGAAATTAGTGAATCGTCTCAGTCTGGTTCCTTGAGAAGCGGCTGTATAGAATGAGGCAGTATCAAAACTGTTACCTCGCTTGCAATCCTGCCAGAAAGATGCGGGAGGTGTCCTCTCTGCATGTGGTCTTTCCAGAACAAGTACAGGAAAGGAGACCAGACCAATGTCATCAAAATTCCCACTGCATTTTCCAGGGAACAGGGGGCTTCATTCTCCAAAACAGCCTGTTTTTTTTTTTTATTTTTTTTTTTATTTTTTTTTTTTTTATGATTGCTAATTTAAGCTTCAGACAGTAAAATAAAAAAACACAGGGATCACCAAAAAAAGAATGTCCATGTCCTGGAGTTTTTTGTTTGTTTGATTGGTTGGTTGGTTTTTTTTTTTTTTTTTTTTTTTTTTTTTTGTGGGGGGAGGGAGGGGAAAGTTGGTG
>JAWLRI010000390.1:4371874-4418775 GCA_034781795.1 Crypturellus tataupa
CGTCCCTTCCCGTCCCGTCCCGTCCCTTCCCTTCCCTTCCCTTCCCTTCCCTTCCCTTCCCTTCCCTTCCCTTCCCTCCCTTTTCCTTCTCTTCCCCAGGAAAGGGGGCTTTGGCCCTGGGCACTATTTGCTTCCCTGCAACTTCACACTCAACCCACTGTCAGTTTAGGCAGGACTGACAATTCTTCTGCTTTACAGACCTCAATATTTGTTAAAAATCTTCATAGCTTATTCAGAGGCTACGTGACCTGGGAATAAAACTTGGATCTCTCATTTGGCAGACCCCAGTTGCAGCCACTTAGTCCTTTAGAAAAGTCCATAATATAATGAATTATTCTGTAGCAAGGGTGACATTTGGATGGAGTCCCGTAAGTAATACCTCGGGACCACACGTTGAATAATGAAGATGAAACAAAACGTTGAATAGCAGCCTCAGCCTGTCAGCATCATCTGTGCTTTGAATGAAATGTAATGTCATGTCAAGCAGGTAACTTATAACCGTGAATTAAGATGTTTGTGCTGTTGCATATGTGCAAAAGGAAAACAGCGCTGGGGTTTGGTAGGACACCCTAACTTACTATTGCATTTTTTCAAGCACATTTTACACTGATTTAACACTTAAGCTGTGGTGACATCTGTGTATCTTAACTCTCAACACAGCCCTTGATATGGTGAAGGTAATACAAACACACAAAAGGACACGGTGTGTAAATTTTAAGGATTAACAGTTTGAGAATTATTTACTTTCTTGATAAGCAGAAGAGATTTTTACCTTTTGATGCTTTTACGTGGATTGAGAGTGACAGTCATACAGATGAGAGAAACCTGCATCTTTGGAGAATGACACATTTGTTTGAAGAGGCACTATGGAAATCCAGGGCCAGCCCCACTTTGCTTGGACACCTTCCTGCCACGCAGCATATCCTGGTGCGTGGCTTGAGCGGCCAGTGGGGTGTCCAGAGGCGCTCACCTTGCCCCGGCACAACAGCCCGTCCCTGCGCAAGCCCTGGAGCCCGCGGGGCACGAGCAGGAGCCGCATCCCTGGCCACGGGGCTTTGTGCCGGGAGCGCACGAGGGACGGACGTAGCAGCCGCCTCGGCGTCCCCGCGAGGGCTGCGAGTGTCACGGGGGCTGGAGCGCCGCCACTTTCCCGCTCCCAAGAGGCCCGTCCTGTCCCGTCCCGCGGAGCGGAGGAGCCGCGACGGGGTCGTCGACGCGGGCACAGGCGGCTGCTGCCAGCGCGGGGCTGCTGCTGCCGCGTGGTGCCGCGCTGGGCCCAGGGTGGCACCTGGCTCCGGCCCACACAGGAGGCCATGGCCGGGACGGCCCCCCACGTCACCGGGGCTTTTAGAGTGTCTGCGCTGAGGTCAGCGCGCGCATGGGCGGGAGGTTTTATTGCTCAGCGTGACTCGACTTGGAGGATATGCAGGCCACCCTCGCTTTTCATTTAGATGAGCGAGTCATTTAGAAATAGTGCTGATACAAAAGGAATCGTAGTTGCAGTACATAAGTTAAGGAAGAAAGTAATCTTTCTTCTTGTGGGGGTCCTAGGCTCTGCAAGCTGGATGAGGTAACATAAACCACCTGAGCGGTTTCGCTTTATGCTAACCCGTAGAAACATTTCTCTCCTTCGAGGTCGTTTGCCGCTCACTTGCAGCTTCCTAAAAAGCTCATTTAAAACAATCCCATATGGAAGCTGATTTATGATGTTTTGTTTCTAACAGAGGAGTCTAAGACCCAGAATGTCCCTTCTAGTCTATAAGCCTTTGCTCTCACATCAGCTGTGTGTTATAATCCCATTATTCTGTCAGATTTCATCTTAATACGCCTGGCCCTCTTTCATTCCTGGGCCTCATTATAGCCAAAAGGAAGTTGTTTCTAATTCCAGGAACGGTTTGGTTATAAACCTAAGCATTTTATTGAGTTTTACCAGCTTTGTGCTTTTTTTCCTCCCTCCCTCCCGTGCAGCCGTAAATGAATTTTTAAAAAGAAAACACTAAATAACAACTTTAATTTTTGTCAAGCTAAACAAACCGTGCTCTTTGAGTCATGCTCACAGCCCTTCTCAGATCCTACCCTAATTAGCATTAGGCTTTTTTAGTCTGGGGGTTTGAGGGCTCACCAATGACACATTAGAAATGGCATTATGTTTCCTTACATGTGCCGGAAATAATTCTCCTAATTCATCCTAGTATTACATTTGTCTGATTCAGGGTGACATTAAATGGTTTGTTATAATAATCCTCTGGTCAAAGAATATAGTCAGATTTTCCTTCCTGTTCCTTTTCTCTTTCTAACCAATTACTCTATAGCTTTTCATTTGGAAGAGGCCTGTTTCTGGTCTGTATGTGTATACGTTTGCATTTTTGTTACTCCAGCCCACCACATGGCTTCTAGGTGGGATTTGGATTTGAAGCATTGACTGTACTTCCCTACTTTCTGATCAAAAATGGGAAAATACTATTGCTAATTCTTGTGTCAGAAACATTAAAGTAAGCAGTAAATGAGATTGAGAATTGTCCCCAAAACAACGCGCACAGTCTTAAACTCTTGAGTTTCCTCCAACCTAATGTTTCCCTTTCGGCACAGTCTATGGTCAGTTCTGCCCCCTCCCATTTCCCCACTCTTTACTCATCTTAAAATTCTTGCACCGACAGCCCTCCTTCCCTCCTTCCCTAGTAATTTCCCAGGGGGAGCCTGTTATCACCAAATTGCTTTCCTGCATCAGTGGCATAGGCACCATCCTGTGAGGAAGTGTCCCAGCAGGGCAGCTGCTGAGCACCCTCCAGTGTCATTACATCGATGGGAACAGAGAGCCCTCAGCGTGTTTCCAAATGCTACTGGTGTGGCCCATAATTCATCATAAGTTCCCTTCTTCAGCAGGATGTCAAAGGTCTGCTCTTTCTTGCTATGTTGGCTCTAAGGAATTTACTTTTTACACTTCAACTGCGATTTCATGGTTATAGTCATAATGCAATCACCATTTAGCACCTTTTCAATACAAAAGGCATGTGCCAACTCTGTTCAATCCACCTTTCCCAAAGATGCAATGCAGACTCTTCTATTTTCAGCATAAATTTCTGAAGTCGCATGCATAGTGTTCTAAAAGCATTTCTACCATAATTAAAACATAGAAAACCATCTTTTAATTGTGTGAAGTTCTTTCACTTCTTCAACTGACTTCACTTTTTTCTAAAAATCATTTAAAAGAAAGGTTTTTAACAAATAATTTTAGAAGATACATATATGCATTTTAATATAATTTACGGTGTCTATACCCACCGCCCACTCCTTATAACATTTATTTGCTTTGCTTTTCACACTAACCTGTATAATATTCCTGATTAGAACAGTATTGTTCCTCTGTTAAATCTAGGTAAGAGAAGTAGCATGGTAGCATCTATCCTTTTAACATACATTATGCTATTTGTGATTTTACATAATTAAAACATTGTGAAATATCCCTGGTGTTCACTCTGAATAAGTTTTAGTAGATGTAATGTCTCACCACAGTATTATGTAAAGCATGGCAAAAGGTCCTCATACCTGAACTCCTATCTGTGTATCACTAGGTCAAAGGAGCCAGTAGTCTGTTATTAAAAAAAAAAAAAAAAAAAAAAAAATTACTTTTGCTCCAAAATATCTATAAAAAACATGTTTAAAAAACTCGGAGGCAGAATGCTTTCATGGAAATTTTCCTTCCATACTGAAATACAAAAATTTGATAATGTATTATCAAAAATGGTTAACAACTAAAGTACTTATTTTAAAGGAGAAGGATTAATATTATTTAAAGGAGAGAAATGAATGATCTTTAAGGTGGCAAAGAGGCCTAAAAAGTGTGAAGGACAGGCACTTCAAAGGCTTGTAGAACTACTGCCATCATCTCCCTATCAAGAGGTGTGAGGTGCCCAAACTAAGAGGTCAATTCAAATTTTTTAAGGCACTTGATCTCTTTTACCTTTCACATGCCTTTAAAGTATAAAATGAGAACTCAAGATATTTTGTACAACACCTTGTATGTCCAGTAACATGCAGCAGCTAGTAATAATTAGCAGAAGGGTTGCTGTGTTGGGAGTTCGTTACTTGTCTGAATATGCTCAGTGGTGGTCTGCTCATCTACAGAGCTGTTTTCTTTGGTGAAATGGACAAAATCTGTTGTTGTTAGTTGTTTTTAAAGTTGCTTTTAATAAAGGAGAAAAAGGCAAAACTAAACTTAAACCAAACTTAAAATTAATAAGGTACTATCAGTTTTTACAGAGGCTGAGAATTTCAGTGAATTTCCAAGCTCGCTTTGTATTGTTCATCTTCTATGGATGGCGGTGAAGGTGATTTCTTTGTACCACCCCGTGGCTTTACAGTTGTAGCGTTTTAGTCTTCCCTGCCTGCACTTGCACATCTGCATGTGCAGGATAAAGCCTCTGCCAGAAAGTCAGAGTTGTTGTCATGTGCAAATAGAGTGTTTGTGTGTAAACGCATTCAAAATACGGTGCCTAGCACAGATCTCCCATGCCACAGTAACTCGTCCGGGAGAGGCCGAGTCCAGCGCAGAAGCGTTCGTTGTGTCGATACCAGCCGTGCTCCAGCCCCGTCTTGCGTGACACCACACCATACGACCGCCCGCGTGTCACGGCCACGTGCCCGAGGGCCTGCGTGGGTCACAGCCCCGCGGTCCTGCGTGGGCACGCAGAGCCTCCGGCGCCGAGCGGTGCCTCAGCTCTCTTTTGGAGGAGAAATCCTGCCTCTCGGACGTCCCGACCGTCTGGGATGTAGGAGGCTCGTGTTGCAGCTGCGTGCTTGTGGCCCATTGAGCACCGCATCTTCTTGCCCACAAATGCCCCAACCAAGCAGCCGGTTAGGCGCTATATTTTCTGTTTTGTGGGTGTTACTTCTATAACCCCTTTTTTGTTACAGCCGGCATGCAAGGTGGTTGCCAGCCGGGTACAGGCGAAGGAGGCGCGTTGTTGTTTGCTCCTCGGGGTGTTGTTGTTGCCTTTGGGCCCTTCCGAGCTCTGAAGAAAGAGCAACCCCTGCCGGCCCTCCTCGGCTGTGCTTGTAGCTCCAGAAGTAACCACAGGGCTTTTGCTTGAACCATTAAAAAGGGGTGGCTGCTAAGCAAGAGGAAATGATTCTCAGCAGGCACAAATCTATTTCATGTGTTTTTATTCTTTCCATTTCTTTTAAACGGAAAACAATCTGAGCAGTTTCTGAGGATAAGGGACATAAATCTGTCTGCTGCTATTTATACCATGCTCGTCACTACAGTGTCTAAATTCCTAAAATATATATTTTCTGCCTAACCTGAGGTGGTCCTCAAGCTGCTTCGTCTGTCACGAGCAGACGTATCTCAAACGCAGCAGCAAGCAGAAGTCCCGGGAGACATCTCGGTCTTGCATGAGGCATTTCGCCATCCTGGGCAGTGCATGGGGTGACTTTCTGGCCTCTTTCATGAGTGCGACGAGCACCTGCTTTACTAGTAATAGTGAAAGGGAAGATTTAGTGCCCTGAGCCTCAGAGACAGCGTTTTCTGTGCTCTTCTCTTTCTTGGGTGCATAAACTGTGTGAGTGTCTTCTGAACAAAACCAGAAAAGTGGGGCTGTCTGCTCTGGATGGCTATTTTAATAAGGAAATATATTCCCTTTGCCTGTATTTGAATAAGAAGATACCCCTTCTCTCTCTGATCTCTTCCGTACATGCCTCACTTACCGCATATTATTCTTTACCTACATATTATTCTTTATGCTCATATTCTACATGGACATTCAAATAACATTAAACCACTGATTCATTGAAATACTTTTTAAGCCATTGTTGTTAGTCATTTTTGTATTGACTGAATTTTTTCATTGGTAATATAGTTGGCAGCAGTCCATGTCTGCCTGGCTGGAGGCCAGTTCAGACTCGGCAGGATGAGCCCTATTGTTCGGCAGACTTGGATTTTGTTAAACTCTCTAGCAGAAATATGTGTCAGGAGATTTGCAGCTATAAATTGGATCATGTCGGTGAGGTTGGGAACTCGCTCAATACGAAATTGAACATTTCGCCATGCCTGTTGCTAAATATGTTTATGCATGCTTCCTCCGTGGGTTTCAAAAAGGAGGAAAAAAAGAAAAAAAAAAGAACCTGTGAAAAGCTAGACCTGTTGAGCTCTCTCTTTAAATTATACAGCTGGCACTGCCTTTGATGTTGAGTGGTTCAGAAATGCAGCAAGGGTTGGTTTGGAACATTGCAATGTTAAAAGCAAGTCTGTTTTCCCTTTTTTCTCTGTGTGTTACAGGCAGTCAGATGCCACCGCAGCCTCCTGGCAGTCAGTCAGAATCCAGCTCTCACCCTGCTTTGAGCCAGTCACCAATGCCACAGGATCGAGGTTTGTTAGGTGTTGGGGCTTTTTTAGTCGGTGCCAAAGGCAGCCTTCATTTTAAGTTGCACATTAGCAATGTGAGATTTCCTGCTATTTCTTTTCTTTTCCCAGGGAAAATAATGACAATTTCTGTTGTAAAAGACTCTGGGGGTTTCCTTTTCTGGGGAAAGAGCAATTGAATAGCAGGTTTTACCAAAATATAATTGGAAATAAGGGCTCTCTTAAAAATGGCTACCCTCTTACAGTGACTACCCAAATTATAAAGAAGTTTGCTGTACAGATTTGAATCATATCCTAGAATTTTTTTTTTTCTTGTCCAGCTCAGAGTTCAAGATCTGTAAATAGTACTATAGAAGAAGTACTACCTATGGACACTGCAGTTTTACCACTGTTATCAAAACTCCCTTGTGTGTGATGTCTTTGCATGGACACGATAGCTAGTCGCCTAGCCAATTCCAGACATAAAAATATCCTTAAAGCGAATCCATTATTTAGGTCAAACATTTGAAAGCTTTGGAAATCTTACAAGGGAAAACTTCGCAGGCTACAGCATCGACCTAAGAGGGTGTTTCCTAGCGAACACTCACCAAAATAAACAGATATTTTTTTCTCTTAATGTTTCTGTTTATAAACTTTCGGACCTTTTTTCCTCCTTCTCTAGCCCAAGAAGTATAATTATCATGGCCTTTTTCCATGGCTGCATGATAAACTGCTGTTAACTAGGCATCCTGTCCATGCAGTAGTTAACATGTGCCAGCAACAAGTTCTCAAAACAGACACATGATAACTGTGATAAACATGGAGTTATTTATGAAATGCCCCTCCTAAAATGTCTTGGTACCAAAAATATTTCAAGTAGCACCATATGGAGATACCATAAATACTAGAAGTTTTCTCACAGTGAAACAAGTTGAGCTCACAGAATGACAAATTTCTGGGATAGCATCCAGAAGGAACTAAGAGGCTTCACAGAGAAGGGAAAAGATTCTTAGTTTTTTCTGTGTTGAATGTCACCTCTTCTTCAAATGCTGATTAATGGGAACATTAAACACAGAATTCTATGTGACTCATTTCTTGTTTTTCTTTTTCAGGTCATTTTTTATACACAACTCTTAGCAAAGGGACTTAATTTCTCCTTTAAAACTATTTAGAATAATGTACATATCTGACAAAAAAAAAGTGTCCTCAATACCCAAGATGACTCTCTCTTTTTCATGTTTTATAGGGCAGCGTGTCACAAGATGGTAGGAGTGGGTGAGACTTGGGAGACCCAGGCATGTCAGAAAGATGTGTTCATTGCATGGTATGGTTGGACCATGGCCCAAAACGTGGCACTGCCCAGTAATGATTATTTTGGTAGTATATGTGCCACGTCAAGCCCTGGGGAATAGGTTAGGGTGCTCTGGAGGAAGCTGAGTTCCAGTTGGTGTTTGGGGGAGGTAGGGCGGTATGCAAAGTAAAAGAGAGCAGACAACTGCTCTAGCTGCAAAATAAAACAAGAACAGTAAGGAAAATTTACTGGTGTATTTGACCTGACTCTTTCAGTACAGCAATGAGACTTGTAGGTTTGTTCGTAGAAGAAATGCGTTTGGGAACATTATAGAAATTTTAACTTATTCATGTGCAAAATATTTTTTTTTATTATAAACAGAGGCTTCTGGTATTCCATGCATGATCCTTGCGACCCAGCTTGTATAAGAAGTCCGTTTGTTTCATGCAGCAGATACAAAATTTGTAACTAGCTCGGTCATATTGATTTTGCAGAACGTGTTCCCCAAAGCTCCTCTAAAGCCTGTGCTCTGCGCACATAAACATGAGTGCGTTCCCTTTTGCGCCCTACCATTGATTAGAGGCTCCTTTGAAATGGAAAACTTCACCTTTTAAAAGGGCTGTTACGTTAGCTGATTCCTTTGCTTGCTTGAACTGGCTCCCACTGAACTTGGAGAAGGGAAGGAGGGGGAGTCATGGGGACTCAAAGGAAAGGTGCTTGTCTTTCCCTGATAAAAACCTGAGCAGAAAATCGTTGCTGCTGAGGACACCTGATCCACAGGCATCTGTTACAGTATTTTAAACACTTGGCTTACTAGTATCCTTTCTAGGAAAAAGAAAATACAAAAAAGAGAAAAGAAAATAATAAGACACCCTCCACAGGATAAGGCAGTGCTTTTTATAGTGCTTTATATAATGTTTCTTTCCTTGTTTGGAGAGACTACTGAATGAACAAAAGGCTACTAAGTTTCTGGAGCAGAATCCTCTCTATACTTGAATGAAAATGTTATTTATCAAATATTGCGAAGCTTGATTGACAGGTGAGGACTAAGCTGTAGTCCTTCTGGATGCTAAACTACTACACTGAACCATTACGTTTACACTTATTTATTTTATTATGAAAGTGTTTGATTATATTTTATCCTACTTTCCATGGTTACTCAGCACCCAGCTGGGATTTGTCATGTTTGCCAGCCTAAGGCTATACATCCCCTGTCATACAGTGCGGTACGAAGCACTGAGCGTATTTTTATATGTACATTCTGTGGGTGGGAGGAGGAGGCGATAACGTATGTACATATGCACAATAATAGGAGTTTCTTAGAGGGCTGGATTTTCTGTGCTCTTCAGCTAAATTTTATATAGCTTGCTTCATACTTGGTGTCATGGTAGCTTAAAGTAGTTATCTTTATAAAAATAATTTGAAAATCTTTGTACTTTTGGATCTGGCTTAGTATAAGTGGAAGATATTGTATGTAGTCCACTTCCATACTCAAATTCAGAGTCAATAAGCAATTAATTGCAGCATATCCAGTCGATGAGCCTTCTACAGTTTCATCGATATATTATTGCCTTTAAACGGGCAATACAAAATAGCATGTATTTTTTTCTGTGCCTTTTCTGGTCTTTGAAAGTGCTGGTGATTGGAAATAAGGAGTAGGCCTGCAGGTTCACCTATGCGTGCGCTTAACTGCTGCTGAATGCCTGCAAATTACCATTACTTGAGGATTTTACACAAAAATGGAGTCATGACTATTGAACTAGCCCTTGAAACCTACTGTACTTTTGTGGGGCAGAGCGGACATGTTTTGCTGTTTGTTTCTTGTACAGCGGCTCCAGATTTTACTTTGCCCTGGCCAAATGTAGAGCTTGGGGATTTTCTTGTTTATTGAAGTTAAGGGTTTTTACAAATTATTTGCATCAGCCCTCTGTGATAGTGAAGCAGTGGTACCGTGCCTCTCATACCCATTTTACAAATAACTGAGGTACATAATCATTTTTTTAATGGTGTCCACTTACTCTTATCGGGGTTTCAGAACCTGCACTTTGAGGATGCAGTTGCCCAAACTGCACTGTGTATTCCAAGTTATTTGTATTGATTAGATATAAACGCAGCATAACCAAGCTGATCTCCTAAGTCTGCTTCCTGAACTGCAGTGTGAAAATCTTCTGTCCCCAGCCATGAGCTTCTACAATATCCTCCTCTTACTTTTGTAACCATCTATGTGTGTGAATACTCACCTATTTGGCCGCTAGAAGGAAAATACGTGTCACAGTAATGTTGAAATGGACCCTTTCATTCCTGTAGGAATGAATGGTTCCTTCCCCAAAGCAGGGAAAGCATACAAAACTTACCTTCTTGTAAGTAATATTTGTCATCCTGATCAGGCTGGATGTGTGCATGTCAAATTTAATTCTTATTTATATTAAAATAGTAAATTGGGACCTCCTGAAAACCGTTGAACTTAATGGAAACAGTTAATGATGTTATTACTGTAGCAAGCACTCTCATAATGGGGATACTTAAAGAAGCCTTATTTATTAGTGCAAATGTATATGGGTCAGAATTAATTTTTAAAAAATCTTTAATTGTTTTCCCCTTATAATTTTCACAGCGGTGCATAGTTAAATATTCATGATAATGCTGATGATATGCTAAAGGTCTGAAATAGATCTGGAGTCTCAAAATCAACACAGGTTATTTAACCCTTTTCATCTAATGCACCATTGGGGACTTGCTCAGTGAAATCCCAGAGCCCTGGAATAATTAGAAGATAGTAATGAGGATTTAATTAGTCCTTGAGATGTGCTGAAATAGGACCACTGAGAACTTTTCTGTTTGGACATGGATTGCAGGCAGAAGTGATGCCGCTGCAGCTGCTGTGATGTGCTGGAAAATGTATTCCATTGCTGGAGGCAGTTTCGTGGCACCATTCTGTGCCCGTCAGATCTGGAGGAAAGTGCTGGCAGTAAGCACCTCCAAAGCTGCAGAGGGGTAGCCTGCCTCTTCCCTTGCACCCCCTCCTGCTATCCTTTAAAAAAAAATCATTTTTGCTGCTCCACCTTTATATCTTTCTGTCATTTACATGATCCAGCTTTTGAGGATTTTGTACAGTCGTAAGCTCTGTTAAAAAACGTATCACAAACAAGGACAGGCACTAAGAAACTGCAGGCTTGTAAGAATACAGGTGTTGTACTAAGCAAAATTTGGATCTATGTGACACAACTGCTTGTAAGCTTTATCTCCAAATCTAGTTCTTATTTAGTAATAGATCTTCACTGAAGTGATATATAACAGTAGCTGCAGTGTAGTAAATTTAAATGGCTTTTTTGGCAGTGAGATGTTATCCAGCAAGAGGTAGTAACAGATGGGATGTGATCAAGCATTTTGATGTTCTCTTTGTGCTTCCCTACAACACTAAGTTGAGTCTGATTTTCTCTAACTACAATATCCTGATTTGCCCATTAGATTTCATGTAGGTATTCTTCCCCTCTTTAACATTTTTGTACGTGTGATTATTTGTACACAACCATCACACAGATTTCACTGTCTTATATTTCTTTTTAACAAACAAGAAAGGTTTGTGCTTATTTGGAAGGCAGAGAATACCAGTCTGGGAATTTACCCCTAAATTTCCTGATCAGATTCATGGCTTAATACTGACGTCTGATGATAGTGATTCTGTTCACTGAAATTATTTTCTTCTTAGGAAAAAAAAAAGAAGAAGAAAAAAGGAAGGAAGTAGATCAAAGAATTCTTACTGCAACAAAAAAGATACTGTAGTTTGCTTTTAGATCTTAAAGACTTTTTCCCCATGATTACATTTTTGCTCTCATTTGGGGATTTAGGATCTATTCAGAGTGCTGTGCAGCTAGAGAATAAAATGATTCTTGTCATTAAAATTCCTCTGCTCGCCGTGTTAACGACGACACCACTTAAGGTTAAATCAGACTTGGTAATAAGTTTACTTGATGTAGACTGAAGTGTTTCAGGCTCTTAAAGAAAGATACTTGAGACACACAGTGAGTGCAGAGCCACAGGTAGGTTTGAGGGCCTCTTCTGCACGTTGCATTCTCCAGCAAGCAGGTCAGTCAGGAGAAGCTGATGGAAGAACCACGGCTCCCATCCTGTTTCTTTTAACGGATGTGTGGGATATACTTCTTTTAAGCGAACATACAGGGCTTATCTGTACATATAGGCACAGTTGTTCAACAGAGGCTGGAACTGAACTTCTTTGGGGGCTCAGAAAGTTATACTAGCTCCTCAATTTAGAATGCACAATATTTATCAACAGCCTTTAAAAGGATGAGGTCATCATTATTATTTACAACTATGTTTTTACCTTGATTGCAGAAATGCTTTGGGTTTAAGATGGACATCAATATATTTAATTTTGCTGTAATTTGAAGCGTAGTGTTGGCCTGATGATAGCTTTTTAAAAAATTTACACAAACTATTTTATCTGCTATTTTTGTTGCAATAGCACCCAAGAGCCCTATTTCCATACCTAAACATAGGAAAAAAGCATGCAATATGTCTATTTTATGATAAGTAATCAGGATCGATGTGATAAAAGGTTACTGGTTTTCACTTTGAGCCATGGGACTGAATAGTTTTGTACCAGTTTGTCTCACAAGCATTAAAGGAAGACAGTTGCTTTTCTTTAAAATATTTAATATGATGTTACTTTGCCTAGCCACATTAATTCTTAAAGGTATCAGTTGCCATTTCAGGATGTTAGTTTCAGACTGTATTTTATTTGGATTTCAAACATATCAGGTAGCCTCGGCCTTAGGTTGATCTGATTTGTCTTGGGATGCACTAAATATAAAGTAATAGTGACCATCTGCAAAAAAAAAAGAGCTGGAAGAGCACTATTTGTATGTGGTAAGGCCCCCTAGGAGAGCACGAAGCTGCAGAAGGAGAATTTCAAGTAGATAATATTATCTGTACAATCAAAACCTAGAGTCAAGTCTCCCAAGTAAATTTTGTACACTAGCATCTGGTCACTGCCTTCTTCTTCCTGATGTTAAATCTAGTTATACTTTGGGATGAATCTTTATTTCTTTTTTCTTTTTTTTTTTTTAAACTAAATTGCAGATTCTCTTTTTGAGATTAGGGAGTAGAATTGAATTATTCTGAGAGAGTCTATACAGTTGCCAGTGCAAAGACTTCTCAATAGAAAAGTTTCCACTGACTTCATTAGACAGCCTCCAAATTCTCTGCCTCTGGCCTTGGGGACTGAGAGAAGCCACAAGCAGCTATTGATGAAGGGCTTGACAAAGTGACGGGCGATGTCCCTGAGTACGATCACTGTCCTTGGGACAGCTCCCAGCCAAGGCCTGCTCCCTCAGAACCTCTCTGGAAGCCTTTCTAGAAATAAAGAGCTTCTAATCCAAGATCTGTTATGTCTTTTTAAGTTCATATATAGGACAGTGAGATCTGTATAATAAGGTATATATAATAATAGCTAACATTGGGATAGTGCTTTCCATCCCAAAAGATGCTAAAAGGCTATGGAATAGTCATTTGTCAGCTAACAGCTGCAAATCAAGGAAGGGTAGAGGCAGTTGGATGGTAACTTGTGGTAGCCTACGGCTGAGATGAAGACATTTGGGGTCCGAGGATCACATGCTGATTTTGAATTTATGAAAAATATTATGGTTTATTTTACATGCATAAAAGACAGAAAAGACACACTGTGTATTTTAGTCTTGTCCACAAAATCCATATATATCTTACGGTATTAAATACGTTTACATAACTGAAAGGAAGATCTGAGCTGATCCATGGAACCTTTGAACAGGAGTCTCCAGGGAGGTTAAAATTTTCAACCCTGAAATTTAGACCATTAAGCCTCCAGGCCTTGCACATTGCATGGTGAAAAATGCTGTTCCTTCTTTGCTCTCCTCCGTGATTTTCATAAGTATGCATGTTATTAGGGAAACTTAGACAAATGTTGATTGTATAAAGCAGACAGACTCCTCAGATTTTTCATGTTGCTGCACAGATTAATTCCAGCAGCCCAAACTCCCCAGTGAAGCTCAGGATTCGTTTTAGATGGCCGTGTGAGTGTGAGGGGAGTTCTGGGCTGTTTTCATGCTGCATTTCACCATCACCTGCTTCTCAAAGCAAAAGAATCTGGCACTAGGCATGTTATGGTAGCAAATTATGGGCAAGGTAGTGGACGAGCAAGGGTTTTTTTGTCTCTATGCATCAACATCTCTGCACATGTCTTTCCTCCTCTCTGCCCTTGGTACTGCACTGCATATTTACATCAGAGAGCATTAGACAAGGTTTGCATTAGGAAAGGTTGGTTATGTCTTCCCCAGCTACCATCTGGGTAATCTGTCTGATCCTTCCCCAGATTCTAATTTATCAGTGATAGATTATATGAATTTGCAGGCCAGGCAGTAGATGAGGGAGGTTTAGGGGTGGGAAAAAATTAAATATTATTGCATGCCATACATAGACAGGGTTTTGTAATATCAGAGAGAAAAGCAGAAGAGATTCAGCCAGTTAACCTAATAGCACAGCTGGTGAAACACTAGGGGGTCTGGGTTAAAACCTTAGGTAGGTCATTAGTTCCCATCTTGCCCAAAGCTATTGGCATTGTGAAAAGCAACAGACAAATAAACAGTGAAGATACTGTAAGATAAATATTAAAGCATAATACGAAAATATTTCTAAAAATAACTAAAACCAACCCATTAGCTTAAATAGGATGTTGGTCCCTTAGTGAAAAGGAGAAATATCCCAGTGCTGCTTGCAGGAAGTGGATATTTTGCTGCAGCGATGTTTTCCTCAGCTCCTGTTTCACATAGGCAGGGAAGTGTCGCTGTCGAATGGGTGTGAGGAAAGGAGGCAACCGTTCTGCAGATATGAGCAGGCACCAACGTGAAAATAAACTGTCCAGGCACCAAGGGGGAAGCATGTTGCCTGTGACTCTGCCCCAGAAAGCTGAGGATAATTTAATGGCACCATGATGCGCCTGGAGAAGGCAGCAAGGCTTTATGTGGGTTGAAGACAGATCTCTATGTAGAAATTAGATTTTTTCACAGTTAATGGGGTAGCAAAAAAAGAACTTTCCTCTAGAAGTGCCTCAGAGTTGTTTGTAAAATAGATTGTGATTAGGAAAAGAAGTGAGCATTTTAAAATCTATCAGCTTTTAAAAGATATAAAACTTTATTGTCAAGAAGGTCATTAGCCTTCCTTTTAGACTGATATAATAAGGCTAATTTTCCTTTGTCAGTGTTCTCAGTGCATTCTTTAAAGTTGCCCCCTTCAGCTGAGTGACTTGCTCTCGGCAACATGAAGTGTTCATTGGGTAGCAAAGCTATGGGCAGAGCTCTGCTGTACTCCGGACCTTAGTATTACCAGTGCCAGGGCTGCTGCCTGAGGTGCCTCTAATGGGCTCATACCAGAGCCATCTAAATGCATTCTACTGGTGCAGTGCTAGGCTAAACATGGATGAAAATCGGTTTGCCATCAGTTTGAGAAGGTGTTTTATTTATTATTTATTTTTCTACCAGCTGGATAAATGGGAGAGGAATAGTGAGAATTAGCATTTGCATCCTGTAGAACAGATTTTCCCTGTAACCTAACGTCCTCACGTTCAGCAGCCGTGACCATTCAGCAGGTATTGCTAAGTGGGGTGTTCCATGTATGAGAGAAGTAGATTTCATTTGCACCATCACCCATACAGCTGGGCACGTTGTAGACAGGCTGTCTATGGGGCAGGGAGAAGAGCTGAGAACAAATACGTTCTCTCTCCTACTATCTACTCCAGAGGCCGGTGTCCTTGTGTTGCCCACGTGGTTTCACATGACTGACTTGGATTGCATTTTGGTACCTGGTCCAAGCCTTGTACATTTTCCTCAGGGCCATTCCTTGGTTAAACTTGTGCAAAATCTTATCACTGCTCTGATGTTTTCAGTATCTAAGTCACCTCCCCTGAAGTGAGCACTGATGGCTGCAGTCTAAGTGTGATCTCCCTCAGCATCCTGCGCGTTACCTTGTTCCCAAGTTTATAATCTCCACTATGTTTTTTGTTTGTTTAGGCCTAGTTCTTTTACCAATGGATAAGCTACATTTGGGAGCTGCTGTTCTAGCTCCCGAATTCTAGCTCTCAATTCTGCTGCATTTCTGCTGAAAATCCTGGGATGCTGAATACAACCCCGGTGGCAGTTAGAGGAAGGAACGTCTGCCAAAAGGAGTGTCAGGGCTCTGCAAACATTTGCTCTTTTTCCTCAAGGGTATTTGCCAGTGCCTTGCTAACTCACCAAGCATTGGAAATTTGTGATTTCCCCCCAGGTTTTTTTCATTTATAGTTAGTGGAAAATATTCTCTTCTCACATACTTGTTTAATTCTTTTGAGCTGATTTGTGAGCAGAGAATTTTGTGTTATTTTTCTCTAATTATTTGCTGATTAGCAAATGCATCCAATCTGTTTCTGCTTTTCTCACTCCATGATTTCCAGAGTAATGAGCCTGTCTTAACTCCCTTCTTGAGCCTCTGCCTTAGAACAAGAGGAATTTTCCTCCGCTCTGCTCGGAAGAGTTCTCCTGTTGTTTTGATCCCCTGCCCTTTCACTGAACGTACCTTTCTGAAAAGAGCAATAGCCTGATATTTTCTGCCACCTACATTCATTTTTGCAAAGCACCGCTGAAAGTTTTATCTGCCCTCATTTTTTATTTATCAGTTGTGTAGTTCACAGACTCCTTTAATGATGATCTGCTATGCCTTTAAACTCCAGAGTTTTTTCCCAGCTTAAAATGAATAAGTGTTCCATATGTTTCCAGGCTTAATTCATTCATGAAAATCGATGAGATACTCCTGGCCAAATCAAAAGCCCTCTCATTGACTGTGGGTTAAGTGTGTGCCAAGAGTCAGGTACTGTCTATCAGCTGATCCGCAGTAACTTACTACTTGGCAATGTCTTTGTGTTTGAGCTCCTGCTTTCCTGGAAAAGCCTTTTCATATTGAAGCCAAGACTTCAAAATATCAAAAGAATCCATTTCAGATTTTATAGCAACATCCAGCACACTCCGAGGGCTCTTTCATAAATTGCTCGGTGATGAGTAGATAGTATTCAACAACCAGATTCTGTGTTGGTCGTTGTGATGGCAAAATGTGATTTAGGAAACTTAGTACATTAGTTCGCAAAGCTCTAGTAATTTCCTATCGTTAATGTGGTTTCTGTATATGTATGCATAAAGGGAATATAAGATTTTAAAGCATTTTTACAAAGCCATCATAGATGATATTAGTTATGGGATATTTATTACCTACATGTGTTAGTGATGTATAGGACAATTTAAAATTCAGATTTGTTCATTTCTTTCTCAAGCAAGTTTATTTACACCATAAATATCACAAGATGTTACCAAGTTTGTATTTTTTAAAGAAAATAAGAAAGTCTGCTGCTATGGGACCTTTTTGAAACATTGAATGTATGTTCTGTTTGAATGTACATTTTATTATGATGGTATACTAATTGTTAGTAGTATTGCTACTATTTCATTTTTTACTTAAAAATGCAAACATGACTCTTCAAAATTAATTGGGATTTAATAAAATCCCATATTAGGGATAGAAATACAGTATAAAAAAAAATATGAAACATAAGAGTATACTTCTGACAGCATTATTCAGATGCCTCTGAAATAGCTTAGTTTGACAAATTCCACTCAAGTGTTTTCTTGGGAAGTGCTATCTTGTTGTGATGGCAAGTAAACAATCAACTGAACTTACCACTAATAATAAGGGAAGGGAGCTGGTTAACTGATAAGTATGTTGCCATTGCGGTTTTTAAAGACTCAACATATGGCTGTTTCCTAGGATTATTATTATTTTTTTTAATACAGAACAAAACAGGAAAAGAAAACTGTTGTTACACAGGTTGACATCTCAGATGTAGTCATCTGTTCAGTCACTGCCCTAACTCCAGTGCAGTTCAAATGTAATTCTGCTTCCTTTCTTTATAAATGGAAACTTTATCTTAGATTTAATTTTCTGGAAAGAAAATTTATTTCTTTTTGTATCAGTTATAAAATGAAGTTGAACACTAGGGAATGTGTGTGCAAATAAGGAGAAATGAATGTATACCAGCTGCTCCCTTTCATTTCTGATAAGATTTCTACAAATGATGGTTTTTTTCTCTTTTTAATGCAAGGTTAACATTTTGACCATAAGCCCTTTTTTGTTTCTGAGACATCTGAGCTTCCTACGAACATGTGAAGCACTTCAGACTCCTGCACTCATTTCTGAACGGTCACTGTGCTCTCAGCAAGGTACCTCAGAGGAGACTCCTCTTTGTTCCGAGGGAATCTGGATCACATTGAGGACCTGCTCCTACCTTCTTCCCCACGTCACTTCTATAGCTGAAATGACTCCTCTGTTCTCTAAAAAGAAGTTGGATAATATCCTGTTTTAAGACCATGCTTTAACTTACCTGACAGATAATAACAGAAGATAATATGGCGCGGATGTACTT
Organism: Crypturellus tataupa; assembly: GCA_034781795.1. Classification (NCBI taxonomy): domain Eukaryota; kingdom Metazoa; phylum Chordata; class Aves; order Tinamiformes; family Tinamidae; genus Crypturellus; species Crypturellus tataupa. The sequence goes on from JAWLRI010000390.1 coordinate 4,390,001, forward strand.
CTTGGATTTTAAGCTTCCTTTTTTTCCCCACATAATTCCTTTCTTTCCATGCGTAAGAGAAGACAGTATGCCACGCTCGCTTGAGGAAGATGATACAACGTGTGCCTCGTCAAAAGCTGCTAGACATCCTGTTCCCCTCTGTGTTGACCAGAGGCCTCAAGCCTCCTTGCTGCATCTCGGCTGGTGAGCCCAGGCCAGAGCACGGGCTCGAGCGGCGCCCCGCAGTTAACTCTGCGGCTTGGTCTCTAGCATGCCCCGTCGCATGCCTTTGGCCAGTGCGTACCAGCACTCCCTGAGGCCGAGCTCAAGGCCTGGAGGAGGCAGCACAAGGGACCGTGCACAACAGACACGGGTGAAACTGCCCGGGGTCAGCGGGAAGGTTTAGCCATGCGGGCACAAGCGGGCCACCCCGCTCGCCAGGCCAGATGACCACGCGGGACCCAGTGCTCTGTTTATGGCCGTATGCATAGGCACACAGCCGGGTCCACAGCAACACAAAAGGGAAACAAGTTTTCTGAAGAAGAGGTCTGCTGAATGGAAACGTTTATTTCACTCCTGCAATCTCCTCCGGAGCCCTTCTGAGAGTAGTAGAGCTCGCTGAAACTTAGGTCCCTTTTCTCCATCGTGATCTTCAACTAGCAATTCCCCCGCACTGGTGCTGGAAATCAGTGCAGCTGATACAGACAAGAGCCCTTCTATAGTTACCCATCCTTGGGATGTTCAGAAACTACTGCCTGTGCTGATAACTGGCCCTAGTACTGTTATCGCTCGCACAATGTTTGGAAAGTTATCTCGTATAGATTAAGAGGCCCATGGTGAACAGAAAACCTTTACTTCCTTACTAGACAGAGTAGTAAGTTTACTATCTTTATAGTAAAAAACTTAGTGTGAGCAGTACAAAATTTTTCATTTAAATGGATCCCATGAGTGTGATATCTATGGCTTGTGTATGTGTGTCTGGAATGTGAACACGTTTTTCATACAGACATACTATTGTATTGGTTTTTTAAATTAGTTACAGTACTGTCTTCCAACCATAGGCTTTGTGGTAGGATTTGTGTGGAGAGTGGAACTGTTTTAAAAATAGAGGGGTCTGTTTCAAAATAAAGCTAAATGGAAGGGATCAGTTGGACTCTCCTTTGCAAAGTGTGGAGTTTTTCTATCGGTACTTAGCAATATTCAAGGTATTTTTCGTCTTCATTTATTTGCCTTGCCTTGCTCCAGCACATGTTCCACTTCCTGCAGACCAGGTTTCAAACTCTAATTTTACCTTTGTGATGTGCTCAAATCAGTTGTCTAGGGTGTGCAAAAAGATCAAAACGTGATTTGCTGAGGCTACCCACCCTTGCAGTTGTTGCCATTTGAGCATGTGGGTAGGACTGACTGCTTATAACACAAAACTGCAGGGCAAAAGGGTATGAAACCATCTTTGCCCCCATTTTGGAGCGGTTTGACACGGAGCTGGCTGCCTCCTTCATAGAGCCGCGCTGTGATCGGAAGTTTGCGCTTGCAAGTCCCGCACTGCACTTTTCCGAGCGGCGGTTCCCACGGGGAGGTCTGGGAAGCGGCTGCTGTCCGCAGCGCCCAGCATGCTCCACGGGCTGCAACCCTGTATGCAGTTAGCGATTCGAGATCTGTATGTAGTGAAGAAAAAAGAGGGGAAAAAAAAGGTCCAGGAACTATGTTACCTCTCTGCTTTAGTCATGCACTGAATGTTCAGTCCCATGTCATGTTTGATACTAACCATTGGGAAGATATTCTGCCCCTTTGGAAGAGTTGTGTTTCTACCTTTTTTTCCCCTCCTCCTTTTACTCTCCTCATCACTTGTCTTTGCCTCTTTTTTTCTTTTTGTTTTTAATCTTCCCTTTGGCCTCTTCCAGTTGTGTACCTGCCCCCGAGGGGAGTTGTTCTTCCCTTCCTCCTGTGCCATCGCTGGTGTAAGGAGAGACAGAATTCCTGCTGGGAGGGGAGGGATTCTTCAGCTTGCAGCTCCAAACCTCCCCACTCACACTTCTCTGAAATTACTGGAGGGAAAAGAAAAGGGACACCTTTCAGAAATAGCGTCTCAGCCCTCTGCAATCACAAGGCATGGGTACCTGAACAAATTACAAGATAGGCCAAAATGCGGATTTATTCAGCCACTAGCCAAGTAGACTGCAAGACTCCACTGTCTTTCTCTTGAAAATAAAATGTTGTGAGTCTGGCATACAAATTTTGGTTATTGAGACACCTTTTCTGACTTGGAGGTGCATTTCTTTCAATTTGCTTGATATAAGCAATAGCAGTTACCAGAGTAACTCCACTTTGAAAATAAATAGTCGTCTTGTTTTGTTTTTTGTTAATGCCAAAGACTTCTTAACATTCAGGTGACCGATCTTTATTTAAATTCTGCTTTGGTGCTTTTTCCACTTCAGGCTTCATGACAGGCATACAGAGGAACCCCCAAATGTCACAGTATGGACCTCAGCAAAGTGGACCGTCCATGTCACCACACCCTTCACCTGGAGGCCAAGTCCACCCTGGAATCGGTAGTTTTCAGCAGAGTAATTCAAGTGGTACTTATGGGCCTCAGATGAGCCAGTATGGACCACAAGGTAAAATAACAAACCATCATACTTGCTGTTAATCCACAGGATAATTTTATACATTTATGTAAAAGATATGTGTAGCATATATGTGTGTAGGTAGGCAGGTGTATGATCTCTTTTTTAAAAAAATGTCATTTGGAGTTTGAAGTTGCACCTTGTGAAAGAAGCTTCATCTGTAATTAGCATCTTTGTCTGCTATAAAAATAGCATTCCTAAACTGGGCACGGAAATGACGATGGAGCTGCTGCGTTGCCAGGGCCATTGTTTGGGAGCCCAGGCGTGTGTCATCGCTGAGATAAGGCTGAGCTTGACCAAGCGTGGAGTGAGGGTCACAGCAGCGATCCCAAAATAGGATTTCTTTTCTGAGAAGGAATCCCAAGGCCAATCTGAAATTGTGCAGTGGCAGTGGCGGTTAAAGTCTTCTAACGAGCATAATAATACAGTGGCTACTGGGGGAATACAATATTGAGCTCTGATGCATACGGTCTGTGAATTTTAACTAGCCCCTCAGACTGAGACAGTTGCTTTTTTTTGTACGTGTTTGACAGAATTGTAGGAGGATTAAAACAAAAACGGAAGAAACAATTTCTGCCTCAGACATTCAATGCATGCAACCTTGAACTTGTCTATTGTTTTGGCTTTAATGGATAAGCTTTATAAAGTGTGTGTCTTTAGGGGTTTAATGAACTTCAAGTCAAGGCACAGAATATATAAGGGACCGTGTTTTATTCTGAGGCACTTTGAGATGCCTGTCCATTTCAGCACTTCCTCCTATATTGCTTTTGTGCTTAAAATCCCTAAAAAAGATCATAGCTTGCTCTGGGAAATTCTGTAAGGACTCGGTGGTGTACCCATGCTGGCAAGCACAGTTATTTTAGTCTCCTCACTCTGAGAGCTAATTCTGTTGTTCCTTTGAAGGGAGTCTTGCCGCCCTATGCAATATTCCTTTCATTTCATCCCTGGGCTGCGTTTGTTTTAGTGCTCTGAGCACAGGACTAGAAGCCAAGATCTCCTAGCTTCTAATTTTGTCTCTGCCTTTTTACTCCATCTTTCAACTTAGGCAAGTAAATACGTTTCTGTGCTTCACTTTCCTTACTGTAAAATGGGGATAGCCTTATAGCCATATGTGAAGATTAATTACCTGACTGCAGTTGACTGCTGCTTTCCTTTTATTTGGAAAGCGTTTTGTGGCCATAAAAAACTGTCCAAGTGCTTATTTTCATCTGCACAGAGAGCAACTAGCTTAACTGGTAAAATCCAGTGGATTTATGATGTGCTACAGTGACTTGCAGCTGTACTGCTGCTGCTGAGATCCCGAACCATGGGAATAGTGGGTGTCAAGCGCAGTAAAACATTAGCCATCCACACTGATTGAATGGAAAGGTTTTTGTACTAAATCAATGCATTTAAGTAACGTGCCGAATGCTACTTTCTTTTTTTTGCTTGAGTTCAGCAGTTCTTCTCCTCTCTCTGTAGATGAAAGTGCCTATGTAATGATTTTATGGGTCGTGGGCAGGAAGAAGCGGCTATTAAAAAGTGAACTTGAGGGGGCAGGGAGAAAATGAGCATCATTGTCATTAACAAGCCTTTTCAGAAGGATCTGCTGAACAGTGTGATGGGTGTAAAGCATGTTCTTCTGCCAGCTTTTAGAGGAGACTGGTGATCCCATGCACTGGTCCTTGTAAAAGCAAGGCCCTGCAGACTGAGCTCTAAGGGTGACAAGCAGAGGAGGGAATACTGCGTTTTCACCAGCCTCGTGTGGCCATTGGTAAAATACCGATATGAATCTGGTCATCCCTGATCACTAACTAGAACGTGACTGATACTTGAAAGTCATATATTTATATAGATTTAACTTTTCAATAGTCTTTTTCATTTTTAATGAAAGTGATCTGTAAGGCATCTCATTAACATACCCCCTTACAAAGCACAATCATATACCAACAATAATGAATATATAATGCTAACCCATTTGCCTTTTATTGCCAAAATAACAAATACATTAAAAATAACCTGAGTTGCAAATGAGTTCTTAAATTATTAAACAAAAATGATTCCTGAGGATCGCATTTGTTTTTCAGGTTTTGTTCACATAGGATTTCCTTCACAATATTGTTAAGCATAACCTGAGTTGAACGGGACTCCTTTTATTTTTACACATGTCAAAGCATTTTGTGACATTGCACTTTTAGTTTAAAAGTTGTATTTTACTATGTGCTCAGTTCTGAAGGCCACTGCTCAAAACATTGGGCTATTTCTGCAGGACAATTGCTTACCATAGTGAAGACTCCACCAGTAAGTTTGGGTTTGGAGAAAATAACTCTTAGTTCATAGAGTAAACTTATCCATCACTTGTTTATGGTTGATCTATTTTGTTTTCATATGTTTTCATAGCACTTAGATCTGTAATAAAAGTAAAAACTATTTGCTCAGGAGGTAGTTCCTGCACTGGATACCTAGTGCGACACTGTGGAACTGTTTCCTACAAAATTAGAGGATGGCTTCAGCTCCAGATGTCACAGTTTGCTTCTGTGTGCCTGTGATATAACACAGGAGTATGCTGTACACTACATTATTTTTAATAAACACCTCTATTTTCCAAGAAAAAAAAGAAGCACATGAGAATGGAAGGTATGACTGAATGGAGCTGTTGTTTTTTGTATCTGAGTAACATCTAGCTCAAGAGCTAATGAACTTTTGGTCGGGGACCAGAGAGCATCACACTGCTGCCATGGCAAAATGTCCCTTGAATGCACTCTGGAGAACAGTCAGGCACTGCCATCAGTTGGGTCTTTCAGGACTGTGGCAGAGAAAAACTTACTGCAGAGGTGTCCAAATGCATCCTGTAGCCATTACTTTACCTACTGAATTTGGCAGTAAAACTCCTCTCCTTGGGTATAACCAGATGAGCCACTGCTGAACCATGTGCTTGAACGCATATCCAAAGATTTCACAGTAGGTTAGCAAAATACCCTTTTCTTCATCACAAATTATTATCTGTGCTGTGTAACGTTTAATGGACTAAAACTCATATCATAAGAATACTTTCATATCTAACTGCCACTGATTTCAGGAGCCTTGATTTTAATTAAAGTGGTAATCAGGAATGAGATGCCCTTAAGTGTTGTGACAGCCTGTACCTCAGGATTTGGTCACACATATGTAACAGTTTGTGGAATTATTGCTTAAATATCAACCCTAGCTACTGAACTCCCTTAGGCAAAATAGTGTCAGAGGAGTATTTTTAAATAACATGTATCTGTACGAGGAAAACTTGATAGTAAAGTAGACAAGTAAGCAATATTAAAATTGCTTGATTTTAATTGAGATACTATTTCTAATGCAGTGAATCTAAACTCCTTCCCTAAAGCAGGGAGGAAAAGTAACAGAAACTTCTGAATATTCCCTCTTCTTACATTACCTAAAAATGGCAAGGTATCAGAGCACTGTGTTCAGCAAACCTAGACAAAGTGGATCAAAGATTTAGCAGTAAGTAGGAACATCTGTCTTTGGCAGGTTGCTAGTATTTTTTTTTTTACATTATCTTTGTTAGTTTTTTTCTTTCCCAGTTGTGGTTATCATTTTGATTTTCTGCGTGCGTTTGAGCTGCCCTGTGCGCGGGTGCAATTCTCACCTGCCTGGGGGCAGCGGAAGTGCGAAGCCCCTGGGCCGTGGAGGGGAGGAGCAGGAGCTGCTCAGTGGGACGGAGCAGCCGCTGCTGCCAGGCCTGTACCCGCTGGAGAAGTGTGGGCCCTTGGACTTGGCTGCCTGACACGTCCAGCTGATGGGGGCTGGCCCAGCATCTGCTGCCTTCATTGTGTTTAATGCTGCATCCATCTGTTTTCTGTCAAAACCACTGCCAACAAATTACTAATCTATTAGAGAAACATGGAAATAAGATTGCACTCCTCATTCTTGGCAATTCCTCTTGTGTTTTGTTTGGCTTTTATTTTGCCTTTTTTTTGTGGTCTGGGAAAGGTATAAGAATAGCTAGTACTTGAGGTATTGAGGAAATGCTTAAGGGAAAAAAACATGGAAAAACATTGTGACTTGTTTTCCTTTCTGAAAAGATACCACTTCCCTCGGCGCTTGGACTTGTATCCCTGGAGACAAATGATTAAGGACTTATTTTAACTGCAGCACATATTTTTATGGGGAAGATTCCACTGTTTTTGTGTGTGTTGTGCTTAGAGTTGACGAGCCAAAACATGAAAGAAGAGTTTGTTTTTGTCCCATTTCAAAATAGCATCAAAACAGTAATAGAATTTACCATTGATGTTTGCTTCTCCAAGTCTGCCGCTGAACTGCAGTTTGTAGCCCCTAAATGACAAAACAAATTGGCCTTATGTAAATTGGACTGACAGTAGCTCCCAGTGATTATGGATATCAGGGCTGCTAGTGTAAGCATGAATTTGCTCCACTTTGGAAACAGTGCTGCTTATGGCATGTACATAAAATGTGTTAACAGGCCGTGCATTATGTTCCAGTGTGCAAATGTTCATCTTAGTGCAATACATTTTTCTTGCAGAAAGCAATTGGAAAAATGGAGCAACATGAGTTCTGCATTACAAGTTTAACACTAAGCAGAGCAATCTGAAACTAATGAGCCTTTCAGTTCGTGGTCACGTACGCTGGATCAAAGAGGTGTAGCTTGAACAGGTCTCGGAAACCAAAATATTCGTTAGGAGTGATTGCTCACTGAACAGAAAATAGGCAGCTGACAGCAGCTGTGGCTCGAGGAAGAGGGGAAATGACAGGGCACTGTGCATTGAGAATGCAGCTAAACGTGGAGTCTTTCATCTCTGCTAAACAGTATACTGAAAAAAAAAAGAAAGAAACATGCATGGATTGTGGGTTTCTGAAGCAGGGCTGAAATGTTGTTCCATTTACTTGGAAAGCACAGGTCACACATGTTTTCACTGCAGAGAACTTGTAACAGAGTCGGTTACTGGGTAGGGAGGAAAGGAGAATTAGCCAAAGCACCGCAGCAGGAGCGTATGAATTAATTATGTGTGCATTCAAATGATGAATGAATATATTTATTTTAAATATAAACAGGAGCTGCATACAACCAGCTCCTCTCTCTGGTAGCATGAGGCCTGGAGCAGAGGCATGCCTTATTTCCAAATTCAGAGGAAGGTTCCAGTGGCGGCAGCTTTTAAATAAGCGTGGGAATATTTAAGAGGAGTCAGGAAATTCTGCTCTGTGGCATCCCGTAGGGAGGGAATGAGTTGCATATCCACTAAACTTGATTGAGATGGAAATAAAGACAAATCAAAATGGATGACCAGAGCAGTGTAATGTGATATGTTTCTTAAAATACTTTTCTATCACATCTTTTTGTTTTTGTTTTTCCTTTTTTTTCTTCTTCCTTTTTTTTTCTTTTTTGCTTTCTTACATTGTTTGGATTTGTTCCTGGAACACTGAATGCAGTACACTTTTTTTTACACTGTTTTTCCCAGTTTTAAATATGATGGGAAAATCACTACTCAAATTAGTTAAGCTGCCACGAATGATGCAGTTTGTTCCGGTGATAATGCAGATGAGGGTCAGCCAGGTTTTCATGCCATCCTTAACAAGACACCTGGTTAAATTAACATCTTTGCAGCATTGCACTGTTTACTGTTTTAATACTAATTTTCCTAGAAGGGAGATGCACTAATATACTAATATACTTTCTGCTGCTTTAGCCAAGCACTGAATCTACAGGAAACATGGGTAGGGTAGGAGGGAAGAGGGAATGCTCCTCAGAGCCCTGCAGTGCTTCTCACGGGTCACTGCCAAAGCCTCCCTGCCGGAAATGGACAAAACGGTTAGGAGCAAGGATCCGGTCAGAATAGCTTTTTGCTGAAATTGTGGAGAGATGGAAAATGAAAACATGAAATCGCAAAAATAAGACACTCAAAAGTTCTCAAATTTTCTCAAATGTTCTCAAAAGTTTCACATTTTTCTCTGTGTTTTTATTGTCTTCTTCAGGAAACTATTCCAGACCACCGACATACAGCGGCGTGCCCAATGCGAGCTACAGCGGCCCGGGACCCGGCATGGGAATAAATGCCAACAGCCAGATGCATGGCCAGGGCCCCAGCCAGCCGTGTGGCACCATGCCCCTGGGACGGATGCCGTCGGCCGGGATGCAGAGCCGGCCATTCCCTGGCAACATGAGCAGCATGACCCCCAATTCTCCCGGCATGGCTCAGCAGGGTGGTCCTGGCATGGGCCCTCCCATGCCGACTGTGAACCGTAAGGCACAGGAGGCGGCTGCTGCAGTGATGCAGGCTGCTGCAAACTCCGCCCAGAGCAGGTAGGCGTCCAGGTGAAAGCAAGTATGACTGGTTTTTGGCTCATTTCTGAAGTTTCTGTGCTGTGCAGCTGCACAGAGATGTGTTTATACATGTTCTATTAATGTGCCCATGTCCTTAGGAGGAAATGACATGGGGAGAAAAGTTTTCTTTGAATATAAGGAGGAAGCATGCTACTGTATTTTTGAATAAGCCTCTCAAACAAGCATCTGTGACAGTGGAGACGACAGCAGCCTCTTCCAGTCTGGTTCCTAACACTGTGAGCCTTCAGAAAACATATAGGGTTTAAGGGGACATTAGGAGCTCAAAAAAATCCCTCCACAACTTAAAATTCATTAGTTGACTATGTGTATTTTATTTGTGGTAGAGAGAGGGCCAGCACCAACTTCCTAGGCAGCTTGTCCCTGCTGGCAAGTAGGGAGATTTATAAAGTTGCCCGTCTTCACTGAGAGCGCCAGTGCTGAGACACTTCTCTCCTTTGGGACTACTCTTGTTCCTCTGTGGGGGTACAAACGGGCAGAGGAGGGTGCAGGAAGGGCAAAAGCTGGAGAGGGAAGGCAGAAGGAGGCATAAAAGCAATCTGTAGCTATCTGGAGTAGATAACTGCCACTGATGCACCCGTAAGAGAAATGGGAAATGACAGGGCTGTGGAGGCCGGAGCTGTTGTGTGGCTTCTTGTCTCCCTTTCAGGGCAGCATAACTGCGTGCTGCCATCTGAGCATGGATTTTGGCAAATGCGTTTTTCTGTCCATGGTTATTCTTAAGATGTCTAGGTACTTACAATGAAATCATATTTTCTGGGAAATTTTTCAGATGAAGTAATTTCCACATTTCACTGGACTCAAATAACTCCTGGTGTGTTTATTATCTTTTTCTGTTAAGAGAAGTTCCATTACATTTGAGAATTACACAAAGCTGGTTCCACTGTTCTGGTAAGCAATGTATGTGTGTGTGTGTATGTTAAGCATTGTGCATTTATTTATGCATATGCGTACACAGATGCACATATACAGGTACTTATCATTCGAAAGCGATGTTTCTGACACTAGTGCTGCAGCAATTCCATGACACAATGTAAAAACAAATAGGAAGCTAATTGTTCCTGTGTCTATTGCTTTCTTCTTTTGTGATTTTGGAAGACAGATGGCTTCTAGCAATAAACACTAGCAAAGTTTTAAGATAATAACAATAAATGTAGTGTCCTTCATGTTCTTGTTCAGTAAAGTAGGACCACATTGCCTTAAAATAGACCATATTTCTGCAGTAATCTGTGAACCAGCAGTCTCTTGCTTGTGCTGGTTGTTTTAACAGATGTGTCTAGTAGGATTTACAAAAGTCTGCTTCTGTCTGTCTGGTTTAGGCTCTAAGCTTGTAGGTCAGGCGAGAAGGAATAAATGGGCAATCTCTGCAACTGTAGAAACACTTTCTTTATAATTGTGTAATGAAAGGAAAAGGGTATGTGTGGTCTTAACAAGAAGAGAAAGCTTGATTTGCAGTAAGTGGAGAGTATTTGCTTGTGATTCAACATAGCTTTGGGAATACTGTGTGGTGTTTGATCAAAAACTGGATTAATTGATTGCCACTCTTACCTCACACCTTCCTCCCAAGTTGGTTTTGTAAATCTACTTTTGTTTTCTAGACTTGCCTGGGCAAAATGCACCATTTCAAAGCCTTTTCATCACATGTTGCCCATTCCCATGATCTAGCACCTGTAGAAGGACTCATCCAATCTCTGTTGGAAATACTGGCAAAAGGGCTATTTATAAACTACAGGTTGAGTGAAACCTGTCACTCCTCTCAGATACCACAGGACTATCAGCACAACACTTTCCTCTTTTGCAAGTCAGTGGTAATGGAGAAAGCATTACAGCTTTTTGGCTAATCCTGCAAGTCCTCCATACTTGTATATGGGAGGAATGTGCTTGACAGTGATACATATTTGTGATACAGAGCAAACCCAAAGAGGCTCTTCTTTTGTTCTGCTTTAGGCCACCATACATTAGGTCGCCTGCTTATCCCAACCAGTCTGGGGCTGTCGGACGCCCCATGTTTCCTTCACAGCACCCCAGCTATGGCAACACTCAGGCTCCCTTGATGCTCCAGCTTGACCAGTACGGGTAGGTAGCAACGTAAACTGGACTTGCTGTGGGACCTTGGCTTTTTTTTTTTAAATGCCATCTGGCTGCTGAAGGAATATAAAGGCCATGTGAAAGATGCACAGATACTTGTATCATAGAGGGGATTTTAGGGTTTTTTTGTTTGCTTTTTACTAATGCCACTATGACAATACAATAAAAAACTGCATGTCACTCACACAAGTTCTGCATGGCTTTTGGCATGGCTGTTTCCTTCATGCCTGAGAGGGAAATGAAGAACTTCATCACTAAGAAAGAATGAGATCCTCCCTGTCCTGCTCCCCGCTTCCAGTACAGGTGCATTTCTCTCTCCTTGGAGTTGGTTTTGTCCAGGAACAGGGCTGTGCAACTTGGTTTTCTTGTCTTGTTCTTGTCGTCATTACGCCGGCAGCGAGCCACTCCCATGAAGTGCAGTGCCTTTTGGATAGGTGATTTATTGCAGAAGTGATGACAGGATTCATTAATGGAACTTTCAAACAAATTTATTACACTGAAAGTGTAATGAACATGTGCAATTGAGAGTACATGTGTTTGAAAAAATTCAGTTAATTCCTAGAAGGATTTTAGAAGCACCAAGTATCCAATCTGAAACATCAGCCTGAAATGCACTAGCTTTTTCTCATCAAAGTTCTTCACGCTGTGATATCTCTTAAGTGTATCATAAATTACAGCACTGCGGGGAAATATATGCTCTGGCTCCCAGACTGTTGCTTGCTTACCACCAATTTCAAACTTCACCTGAGATTCCAGTTTCGTGGACTTCCCTACCATCATGTTATTTCTGTTATTGCTTCTCTAGGAAATATGTATTACCTAAATTACTACTGCCTTCAGAGGTATTAACAAGTATCAATTACCATTTTTCTGTAGCTGCTTTTGTTCTGTTTTCTCCATATCAGCATCATTCATATATATGCATAAGAAAAGGTAAAAATCAAAACAAAAAAATCAGAATAGAGGTCTACTGATTGTTCTGTTTAAAATGCAAAAAAAAAAATAGTGCAATGGAAGAAAATTTGCACTATATTATCTTCTAAAATTGGAAGGACTTCTACTGATACATGCCAAAGTGCATGAATAATATCCAGTCTTCTTTGTATGTCTTGAGTTGAAGTTCAGACGTGGGGTTCAGAAAGTGTTGGATAAAACACATCCACATATGTAGAATTGAGGGATACATAAAGTGATTGCATCAGTTGTAGCAGTCTTGTTGTTTAAGTTGGTGTGATCCCCTTCAGTATCAACTGTTGAATCAGTAGCAAAGCATTGGTAAGGGAGAGAAATTTATGTTCAGCTGCTGATCCACAGGATGTGTCCCTTACCAGCTCAGGGGTCTCATTTAGACATAGAAAGCTGGTTCGCCTCAGCTTTGCCAAGCCACATTAAGCAGCTGTGTAAAATGAATTTAAATGGCATGTGTCAGAATAAAATCACTTCCACCGGGGCAGAAAATCAATGTTAGTTAACCAGGGTTGGATGATCAAGATGTGAGTCTCAGCCAGTTATACATAGGTATCTGCCTCAGTGCAGAACACCACCCTTTTAATTAGAAAAGATAAAAACAAAAATAAGAGCTGTGGCGAGGGAAGATAGCATAGGTACTTACACCATTTGAGTCAGCCTTTGACTTCACCTTGAGGCCTGCTGTATGCTAAAGCTTAGATTAATTCCTGGAGCTACTGAACACTTTTCCAGTAAGAACACTTTTCCAAATCTTATGATGTGCTTGTCTGTCCCACAGGCCAGTGTTTCCCTGATGAGGTCTAGCACATCAGACTAAAGGAAACAGAAATCTTCATGTTTTAAGACTTCTTTATTAAACCATCAGTATCTGTGATTTCAAATGGCCAATGATGCTTAATCTTGGTTTGGGTAACAGCTGATAGCAGGCAGTCCAAAATTGCTCTATATAATACCATATGCTAATTCCCCTTAATTTCAGAAAGACGATGTAAAGGGACAGCAAAATAGCTTTTTCATTTTTCTATCTATCTGTCTTGGTCTCAACAAATCAGCTGACTGATTAGGACTGTATGTTAAAGACCTTATATATCCATCAAACTCAAGGAAGGACTTGTTAACTCCTATAAGCAGAAGAAACCAAGTGACATTTCAGTTACTGGAGATTGGAACTCAGTGGAGGTCTTTGAAGAGGAAAAAAATCAAAAAAAAAAATCTTCTATCAAATTACACTTTTTACAGCAATATTATACATATCTGTGCAGATATTTCTGTATGTACAAACTGTAGTAAATGGACACTGTAAGGCCCCAGTAAAAGCAAACAGTTCAAGTGGCAACATTTTCTCAGTTAATGAATATGTTAAATAGCAAATTTAGCCTGTATTTTTTATTATCAACCAATTTTGAGTTCCTCAGTCTGTGAATGCCCAGCTTAATACTTTTGGGAACTGTTTGTCCAGTGTCTGTGAATTTTCATGTTTCATGTTTCAGTAAGTGCCCAGTTCACCCTTCTGAGATTTGATTGCTAGGTTGACACCCACCATAAACAGTTGTTTTTGGAACTAGGTGCTTATCATCATCATGTCATCGACATGCCTTGTGCCAGTAGTGAATGACATTGCCTGTGTCTTCATAGCAGTTGAGGGTGTGACTTTTGCATGTGCAAACTTATAGACCTGATTGCAAAAAGCCAGTTCACATAGTATTATCAGTGTGGCCTTAGGAAGACTTAATTCAGAACTATCTGACTGTAAAATACACATCCAGCTGGACAGGTAATAAATGAGCCTCTTGCTGCTGCAACTACAGTTATCAATACTTGAACTAATTGCTATAAAATGAGTTTTGGTGTACTGAGGAGCAATCCTGTCTTTGAATGGAGTGTCTTTGACCTCGGTGTACTCTTCCTTAATATGCTTGGGAGTGCCTGTTGCAACTGTGTAAATTAAAGCAATTTTTTTATAGATTGAAGGAATTTAGAATTCAATTTCATTGATTTTAGAGAAATGATTTAGACATAGCAGTTTGCAGCTGACGAGCTGAGATCCTGCTTAGCTATTTGCAACGTCTAGCCATTTTGAAATTCTGGTCATAGAGATGCCAAACCAGCGGTGGAGATCTACACGACTGTCCTCTGCCCCCATGCCACCCATGGCATGTGGCTTATCCTAAAATCTGTATAAGAAACTGAAGCTGACCTAGTATTAGATCAATGCAGAGTTGGGGCACACTGGATGAGAGTGACAATCTAGTCAAGCAGTGATTACAGATTGTAGGAGATGAAATAAAGAAGGGTAGCCACGACGTGAAGGACAGAAAAACACGCCGTGTGCTGCCTTTTTAGGATCAATGTTGATTACTGTCTACATCTTCTGTAAGGACATTGAAGGGCCCGCCTCCGCAGGATAGTTCTTGGGAGGGGGTACAACAAGAGAAATCTCCAGCAATGGGAGATTGAGGGGAGCCCACCCCTTTGCCTGTGGGCATCATGCTCAGGCTCCATCCTCTCCACATAGGTCTTAGCTAGATTCCTTCACCTTCATCGGTGCAGGATTTCGTGGTCAACAGCCACAACAGCTTTTGAGAAGGCCCCAAATGTTAAGAGCCCATGTCCTGGTGAAAGGTATGAAGTCACCTTTGGACTTACCTGTTAGGAATGTGTGAGGTTCTGTATTAACAGCGCTTATACTGTTGGTAAAATGAAAACTTAAAAGTTCTTTAAAACCGTTATTTTTTTCTCTTTAATGAAAAGACACACAATATTTTGTTCATAGTTAACAGATGATTAAGTCTATATTATTTTGATAATATAATAACTTACTGATTGACAGTAAATGAATATGATAGCACATTTAGAAACTACAGCTGTAGTTAGAAGTGGAATAACATCACGACTACGTCAGAAGAATGAAAGTAATTTCTTTTAGCCCAATGAAATTGATCTGTAAAAGGCTGCACTGATACTAGAGAATTTCTGTTGTACAGATGTGATTTCAGTTAGCACAGCTGAGATCAGAAAGTGCATTCTGTGCATCTTTTTTTCAGTCTGTCTGTGTATATTGCACATGCACATGCACGCACACACACCACTGACCTTCCATCAGCATTTCTCTACAGCTTGTATGTATAATTCATATTCCATGTTGCTGGTGCCAACAAAGCACTTTTTCCGTATTATTTTCTCCAGAGCCAGGGTAATGCAGCACTGCTGATGGACTAGAAGCTACTGGGGAGGAAATATAGTAATGAATGTGGCGCATTAAAATGTCAAAAGGAAAAAAGAACGAGACCAGAATGGGGAATAAATTTTTTTAAAAGAATAATAATATAAATAAAAAACAGAACTTTTTTGGATAATTCATATCCCTGATCCTGTCAATTTCTACCCAGTATTTTACAGTTTAGCCCTTTTGATCTTGGAACTCGGCTGTAAGATTCTAATTGCGATTTTAAAAGCTGTACTTAGGTAGCGTGCAGCAGGAAGGGTTGACATGCTACAGCAAAACTTAACCATCTTTAACCCCTGGAGAGAAGAATGTGTTTTCCATTGTTTCCCATTTTCCCCTTAAGCTTGGAGGAGCTGCTCTTCTCTGCTGGGAAGTGCAGTGGAGTGCAGGAAGGTTAAGTACTCATTCAAGTTTCTTTGCTTATTCAAACTAGGCCACTTTTTAGATGAAAGGCTGCCAACTGTGAAATCCCCAAAGTAAACGAGGCTGAGGCAGGACTGGTAGCCATAATTGGAGCCAGCGCTGGGGGTAGGTTATCTGTTGCCTTTGAAATAGGCCCCTCGCAGAAAAGCTCTTTCTGCCCGCTCTTTTATTTAACATTCATGTACAGCTACTGTAAAGGCATTACTGCAAATTCAGGCCATTCACAATTCTAAAGACTCAAGGTGTTTGATTATTTCCCCACTTCTCCAAAGGCCCCCAGACCTCCAATTTCCATTAGGAACCCGAGCAGATCAAGCTGAATCAAGCGCCACTTTGCTTCCTATTAGTATGGTGTAAATACCCAGGCAATAAATTTCAGTCAGTGAAATGACATTCAGCTTCCGAAATCCAACTCCCCGTGCAGGTTCCGGTGCACGAGGGGGTTTTGCTTCTTGGCCCAAGTGGCTGTTGGGTGTCGCTGTGAGCTCCGAGCAGCGGCCCTGCTCCCCTGCAGCTGGCTGCGTTTCTGTGCTGCCCGCAATATTTTCTCTGTGTACAGAGTATATGAATGATTTAGGAGATTAAAGTCCAAATATTAACGGTTATTATAACTGTTATTTCTAATGGAGCTGTTAGCCAATATTGATTTTTTTTCCTTAAGGGCTCATGCTTCTTCCATTCTCATGAGAAATATTCATTTATATCAAGCTGACTTTTTTACTCTTTCTTTTCTTCCTCCAAAGGACACTTCCTTTCCGCATGTTTTGCTTTTCAAAGGAGAACCACATTTAGCCTTTTTGTGAAGGAAGCAGTGTATTAGGAGGGATTAACTACAAGTTAGCTTCTATGTATTTATTACTGTACAGGGAGAGTTGGAAGCAACTCTTCTATGATTTTCTTACGAAGATGCATTTTGTAGATCAGCTCAAAATTGCTGATAAAATTGTGTAAGGATGGAAAGAAACTTTACATGCTGAGCTAACCAAAGCCATTTCTTGAGGGAGACTGAGAGAAACATATTTTTATCTGGAATTTTGTTTTACTAAAAGACAAATCCATCATTTTGGAGTCCTGGATGTCACCAAGCTGTGGAGCGCGTGCAGGCAACCAGTGATTTGGGGAGAGGTTTTCTTTTTTTTTTGGTAACTCATCAATCAAGTAGACTGCTGTATGCTGTTCTTGCCATTAGAGATTAACCACAGACCTCAAGAGTAGATGTTCTTTTTTTCCATTGGAGAGTAACAATTCTTAAATTGTGAAAACAGGAGTATATTGGGAAGGCAGGCTGATTTTCAGAGTAACGGATTTTTAGTTATCTCAGGGACAATACACGATAATAATTTGATTATTACCGTGTTACAATTATTTTTGATTTGACCTGGTTGTTTAGGAGAGATGATGCCCTCTATAGGAGTGCTGATTATTCTAAAGCAAAATTGAAGTGCAGTACTATGTGGTATACTATTTTCGTATTTTGCCTTAAAATCAGATTTTGCACAGAAACTAAAAGTACTTCAAAGAATGATTTTAGTGAAATAAAAACAGTGCCTAATTAATTGTTTTAGTATAAAAGTAAAGAATAAAAGAGGACTGTAGGAGGACTGACATGCTATTCTGGGACTGTGAAAAATGCTTCACTTGGGGAAAAATGGATTTTGACAGTGTTTGTCTTTTCGTCTGCTAGATGGAAGATCTACTAGTTTAAATTACTAAACTAGTCAGAAAAAAAAAAGAAAACAAAAAACAGGAGAACAGCCATTCAACTGATGGGAATTTTGAACAAAGCCTAGAAAAGTTAATTTGGTGACTGCCCGATGTGATTTAGCAGATACATTGTGCAAGAACAGGACTGTGACCGAACGACCTAGGATGTTCGTGGCAGAAAGTGAGAGGGAGAGATGGAAAAAAAAAAGGCAGGAGGAGCTAAGGTTTTGCAGTGGATTTAAGGTGTTACTCTGTTTAGCAATGGTGGTAGTTGACAAAAAATGGAGAGGTTTTTTAAGCCTTGGTAGCTGGGGAGATAGGAGGGGAAATGTCCTTTTTCACATTTACTAATGGAGTTCAGGTGGAAGTATTAGCAGAGTTGAGTCTCGGTTCTAGCTAGACACACAGGTATTTTTGAAAGAAAGACCCCTGTTAAATAGTAACAGGGCAGCGGTAAGGTTGGCTCTTCTTAATGATGGCCACCAGATTTATCTAATGCATCAAATACCTGTTGCAGTCGTCACAGAGGTTTTCAGGCAACTTCCAAGCTAAAGAGGGAAAAAAGAGCCAGCTGAAATTATGTCGACATATGTGCCACATGGCACTTGTAAAAGTGTCCTCGGCGCAGCAATGCTGAGACTGATGGTAGCAGTGGCAATAATAACAACATTGATAAACTTAATAACTTGAGGCTATTGGGCAGAGATAGGTAGGAGAAGCTGTGTCTGTTGGGAAGTCCCTTTGGAGAACTCCCTTGCCGTGTGGCTGCACACATGCAGTCGTGCTTGGCGTGCTTGCAGCCAGCCGCCATGGGCTATGGAAAGCTTCATCTTTGCGGAGCTGGTGTGGAGCAGTAGGGATTTTGCAAGGTTTCCTGCCACTTGCAGCAGCGCGAGCGAGGTGCTGAGCCCGGCGGCGCTGGGTGGCGGCACTGAGGTCGCTGCATCCCCTGCTCTTCCCGGAGCTTTTCAGCGCCACGTTGGTGCCCTGCTGCCTGCTAGTGTACTGGGAACAGCCTCTTCCCTGCTTCCAAGTAATCCCTCTGGGAGAGAGTTCATAGGGCCTTCCAACTTTTTATTAAAGCTATTTATAAGCATGCACAAAAATAGAAGGCACACAGTGAGGGAGTCATATGAGTCACTCCTCGTTTTGCTATCAAGTCACACCAGGCTAACCTACCCCCTCGGCAGGCAGCTGCAGCGTGACTGCCTCCCATCTCTCTCATGCCCAACATTTTTTTTTTTCCCCTATGGATTTCCCCCTTGGGTATCCTCCTGCTCGCTGTGCAGATTGCAGCATCCCTCTTTTACCCATCCTGCGCTCAGGTTGTACCAGGAAATGGATCTCCTCCTAGTGCCGAGATCCTCTGTCCGATGGGGACCACACGCGAGGGGCTGCCGGTAGGGCGGCTGGTTCAGTCCCTGTAGTCAGTGAGGTAGCCCAGGGTCACCCACACAGCTCTATATTGTGTTATTCGGTGCAGGTTGCAGTGACTCCAAAGGGCCTAGTGGGTTCTTACACAGATAATTTCAAGCATAGAGGTCTTGCTGCACTTGCAAGAATGCAGTATAATAAAATCGTTTCGGGGAATCCCTGTGAGTTCAAAAAATGCTGGCTGAGTGCTGCTGTCACTGTGAAATACAGACCAAAATAATTCTAATTAACATTGGAAGAGCTTTATGAAGATAAAGTGGAATTGTTGCAACAGCTTTAAAAAATGGAATACTACTATGTTTCTCTTCATGTCTTTCAGTCACACACTCTTACATTAGCAGGATCAAATGAAACTAAGGATTTATTTCTGTGGGTTTCTGCCATGTTTTCCTCACCAAGCTATACTACCATTTTTATTCTTCTGGCTATATTTTAGAGCACTATTAAGCTTGGTTTTCTTCCTCGGTCTTTGTTATCTGTAAAATGGGATAAAGAGATTTATTCTGTTTTCAAAATGCTTTCAGCAGTATAGATGCTGTGTAGTTGTGGTGGTGTTTGCATCGATACCTGCCTCTTATCTTGCTTCTTCAGTGTAGAACTCCTACATTTTGCTGGGCTTTCAATGAGTAAAAAGTAGGTAGCCACTGGGAAAGATTTTTTTTCATTTCAAAAATGGTTAATATGATGACAATACTGCATGAACAAATGATGAGTTTTTGTGAATGATTTTCAGAGGAGCTGAATTTTGAGTCAATCTAATAGAAACAACTAAGTGCTGGTTTTTTTTCCCCTCCCTTCTTGGTTGCTTCTTAATGAATTCTAAATGGGAATGATGTGAAAGACATAAGTATTGGCATAATCAGAAGAGAAGGAATCGATATAGAAAGACTATTTCTGTTATTCTCCCGAGAAGTATGCTATGCAATGCTCTCATCTTTAGATCAGCCAGGACAAGGAAACAGCAGTGTACTTGGTCAGATTGCAGTGACTTGAAGGAGATGTGCTCAATCACGTGATTTTGATGCTCAGAAACTATTCCGCATTTTAGTGTTTCTGTTTATGCCTGGTCGTTGGGCAGAATAGGTTGCTGTTGGTCCTGTGACTACTCCCAGCATAAACCTGAATGCATTTTCCTTGATGTCTCATAGTGTTGTGTTAGTGTCATCTGCATTTTGGAGCCTTGTCCTCCTTTTTTTTTCAGGCATGTGCACGCAAAGCATAAATTTTTGTGTCCCCTCTTGTTCTGAAAAATGAATTTCATCAAAAACAGCCTGGCAGAGCCAACACCTGTCTCATTGCCAGCTCCTTTTTTAAAAGTTCATAGTTGTGAGCAAAGAGCTTCCATGCTGCAGAAGGAGGAAATGCAAATCCTTGCTCGTATGTTTATAGTAGCAGTTAACAAGAGAGGGAGATACTTCGCTTTCACATTTGACAACATTAAACTCATTTGTTTTATTTACATGGGAATTGCCTTTAATGCCTTTTTATGGCTTTTCAAGACACTGTTCAGATTACGTCTTTCTTGGCCTTTACTAACAGTGATGACTCACTGATGAACTTCCAGTCAGAGCAAAGCAATCAGTATTGCTTATTTTTCTTTGCTTTCTTCCCCAGTTCTCCCATATCCACTGAAAACAGTTTCACTTCTACAGGGAATCTCATAATGTATCAAGAGGGAAAATCCATAACAAAAGAGCATATATATTTGCATGCACATGTTTGTGTGTAAATTCTCCAGGGAGAAAGCATTTCCAGGTCGCACTCCTGAATTACTCTCATTATAATAACCCATTTGGTGTCAGAGTATGACAGATTATAAGTGCTTAAGGCTAGTCACAGCTCAAGACAGATTTAAATAAAGTACTTCTGGTTATTGTGCAGGTCAGTGTGTTTAAATAACAACCCCCCAAATCATACTTTGACATTTAAAAGAGAGAGGAAATATTGTCATGCTGCAGACCTGGCACAGATAAGCACAGGGGCAATTTGGTCAGTACTCTGTGATTTGTGGCTGCAGCCCAACGCAGTCATTTTCACAGCTTGTAATCAAGTAGCCACCATAGCAGTGTGTCAGCATTAAAAAAAAAAAAAAAAAGGAAAGGAGGAAAAGAAAGGAAGAAAGGTTCCTTTTAAAATGTTTACACAAATTACTCCCCTGGGATGCTGCAGTGCATTCACTGCACAACTGATGTAGGTTAAGGATCTGGAGCGAGGATGGCAAACTTCCATGAGATTGTAGGCTACTTTTTTTTCAGCAGCAATTGCTCAAGTGGCCAGGTCGGGGTAGCAAGATAATTTTTTGGATCCAGTGTCCACGGTAGAATAATTGGGAGAAATCTCTACTTTATGTGAGTAACGTAGATTACATCTGACAGTACACTGCAAAGGTGCCTAAATGATAGGTGTAAGTTGGTGGCCACCAGCGTATGTTTAGGTCTGACTTGGTGCCAGCTCTCCCTTATCTGAGCCAGTTCCTGACGGCTCCCTGGCAGTTCCGCTCCACGCTTGTGCTGCCTTTGCCCTCCCGTAACAACCCTGTGGGCCTTTCTGCCCCCTGGCCCACTGCATCTTCTTTCCTTCTCCATTGACCTGAGCAACTGCCCACCTCCTATTTCCAAAACCATTTGGCAGCTAGTTGTAACCCTGCCTGTTCTCATTCTTTATTCTTTGTTGCCTTTCTCGCCTCCAGTTTTCCTTCTGCCCCAGGCTCTCCTCCACTCTAGTCCGCCTGGCCCCTCCATCTCCACACCTCGCTTCTGCTCCCTGCACGGTCCTGCACTCAACCCTCCCCTGTACTCCAGTGGGCACACGGTGCCTTCAAGAAGATGGATCTTTTTTATCTTAGTGCGTGAAGGCCTCAGTACTCTCTTAGGAGTTTAGACCAAGAGGAGAGCAGAGAGATGTAGCCAGATACATGCCAGGGAATCCAGAGAAGATCTGAAAACTTGGGCCCTATGCGCCCTGGGCTTTGACGTGTTTCTATACAAAAGGTTGTATGTGGTTTTTTGTCCTTTTGACAAGCATAGTCCACTTTTATTGTCATTCACTGCTACAGCTGGATCTGCCTCTGAACTCAGCTTTGTAATTAGCGATCTACTCAAATATGAGGAAGATGACAGCAAAAGCCTTCATCAGATGGCAGCACTGAGGAAGTCCTAAACCACATACCAGCAAGGATTAAATACAGTGGCTCAGCACTGCATAGCAGCTTCCCCATAACAGTTGGAGACAACGCACGAAACTTACCAGTGATTTCAGACCCAATTAGAGAAACATATCTCAATATAAGAGACACTGTTCAGCAGCTGTGATCACTCAGATGCCTCTTTTGTACTGTCAGTACTTTTCCTTCTTGTGATTTCTTTGTTCTGCTTGTTAACGATGACCAGATCTCGTATGTCATCCCCTCGTTTAATGCGTGGGCTTCTGCATTAGCTCAGGAGGCACAATTAGATCTGATGCTACCTGTTTTGCAGAGAAAAGAGATTAAGTGCAGATTAAGTTTCAGGGTAGATTGCAAATGAACGAAAACAACAGAACAGAAGCTTCTTAAAAGGAAATGTTTTGAATTTGATGGGTCGTATTTTGGGCCTGGCAGTGCCAGCAGAGTGATACAGCTGATGACTGCAGGATCACAGGGTCTCTCGGGCAGATGGGAGCTCAGGAGCTCCCTGTCCAAGCACTTGCTCAGAGCAGGGCCAGTTGCCACCTCCGACAGGGCCACTCAGGGCTTCACCAGTTGGGTCGTGGACACCTCCAAGGACAGAGGCTGCAGCAGCTCTCTGGCGACCCGGCCCACGGCCTGTCTAGTCTCCTTGGGAAAAGCATTCCCGTAGACCCAGCCTGCACCTCTCTTGTGCCAGCACTGCCCCGGGCCTTCCTGCGCAGAGCCCAGCTCCCATTTCTTGCCAATTCCCCCCTGCGCAAAAACCCACAGATTCACCCCTCCTCCCTGCTTTTAATTTCTTTTTTTGTTTGCAAAATATTCTTCTTGTAACAGTAGAACAGAAAAAAAAATGTTTAGGCTCCAGTACGTTTAAATAAATAGCATAATCCTTAATTTGTGTTAAATCAGCTGCTTTTCCTCCTAAAAGAGGAAAACACACATATAATTTGGGATCGTAGAACTGAACGAGCTAAATCTGGAAAGTACCTGACAGATCATCTAGTTCATACACAAAGCAGTGTATTATCTAATGAGTTGTGTTGTATGTATGCAAGAAGTGCCAAGAACTGGGATTTCCATTACTCCCTTGGAGATCCTTTTTTCATTATACTCTACATGAATGTTTTTTTCTTAATTCTTTCCTATTATTCCTAATTATCCCCTGTAGTATCCCTAAGCACTCCAACTATTGGTGTTTGCATGGTAAATACTGTAAAACTGTATACAGTACTTAGCTGGATTTGTTCAGCTATACAATTGGTAGCAGGTCAGTTGACTTTTTGCCATTAGATGTCAGTACATGTACAGCAAACATGTTTTAAAAGCCTATTCATTTTTATTTAGCCTCCTAGAAAAAAAGGGGGAGGGAATTGAAATGTGTAGGAGAGAGGTCGGTATTATACTTTGAAATAACTACTACTTAAATAGGATGCTGGATATTCCTTTACTAAAAGCAACACAGAAGGAGACATAAGATTTTTGACTTAACTCCAACAACCAATAGATGATGCTGTGACCTTAAGCATATATAAATATGTTTAGCAGCTGCTGTGTAACATATTTATAAGTGTTTAGTGACCTGGAGGTTAATCAAAATGAGTTTGGTGATCTCAGCTCAGTTCTTAATGGACTCCACTTCATATTATAGCTCTGATGCAGCACAATTTGTCACAGTCGGCAGTCTTTACTCAAAGGAGGCCCACTGTGGAGTGAGAATTAAAGGCCGAAGAAATACCTGATTATTTCTCCCTAAAGAAACTCACTATTCCAAGCCATCATAGAGTAGAATAATACATGAAGGAGCTCTGTACTGCACAGTGCACCCAGTCGCAGAATCAAATAACGTTTGCTCTTCCAGGATGTCGCTCTCCTGAGTGACTGAATTAGCCGCTGCGTGATGTGGTCAGTGCTCCATGGAGAAAAGACTGACTTGGGGGAGGGACGGAGCTGAGGGTTTCATTTGATGGGCCTTTTGCAGAGATCTAAGCACAGCGCTCAATGGTAGGGGTGAAAGGCAAGGGTTTTGTCCTGCCAGGTGAAACCTCAGATTTAGATTCTGCCTTTATTAGGGCCTTTCAGGGTATAGAAGCAATTTTTTTTTACACTTTGGTCATTTTCCCGCTGTCCTGGCAAAGGCTAGTATGTGCCTTTTATTTAATTCCCACTCTCAGTCTAAACTGGAAATGGTTTTCTACTTTTTGATTTAAAACTGTTGTAGAGCAGTGTGCTTTCGTGGACCGCAATTGAGATTGATGCCCGTGGTAGGTAACATGAAATAGGTTGTACCTCAATTTGAGACAATGAACAGCCCCACAGTTTGGAAGATACACATGCTATAGGAAGTAATAGTATTGAAATATTAGTAGGTCAAGACCAATTTCAGCTTACCTGCAAGGTGCAAATCTGCGGTGTGTTTTTAAAGCAAATGAAGGGCATTGGAAAGACAAATACTTTTAGAGAGTTCAGTATTTCCTGGAATCTTTAAAGAACCTTTCAAAATTATTATTTCTTTTAAGGTAGAAAAATGCACTTGTACCCTTTCCTCATCTTTGCTAGTATCTTTAGTCTATGCTGAAAAGAATCCTACTTCACCACCACAGGGAGAATTTCTCAATTAAATGTGTTTGCTAAAATATAACAAGTTTTAACTTAAAATTTGAGGAGTGCTGGGGGTGGGGGAGTGGGGGTTAAGATACAATATTTACATAAGAAAGCTTGATTGTATGACTGAAATCTTTTAAAGTTGTTGCCAAATGGCCCTGCTCTTCCCTTTTGCCTTTGTAATTTTCCCTTGGAGCATTGCACCATTGTGCATTTTAAATCTTTTCCCTCCACCACTCATTGCAGGCTTCATCAGGGAAATGACATTGTGTGGCAGTTGTTTCCTTCATATCAAAAGAAAGTCTTTGCCTCTTTGCAAGAGTGAAGAAAAGTTTGTCTTCACAGAGCAAAGGACAAAACTGACTTGGAAAAAAGGAAGATGCTTTATTTAGATAACACATTCTCTATTCCTTTGAAGAAAGTCACAATGTGTCAAGAAAAATTAGGCCAAATAGTGCTTTAATAGTCCTCTTCCTCTCTCCTTTTCCTGTACCTTATAAAAAAGAAATCTATTTCTGCCAATTGTGTTAGGAATCTAGCTAGAACTAAGGGAAGGCAACATTTAAGTTCTTCAGGGTTGTTAGTTTGGGCATTTTGTTTTGTTTTGTTTGAGTATCGTATAATAATTGAAAAGTAGAATTTATACCTAACTGTATCTTGCTACCACGAAATGCAACTTTTGCTACCCATATGATAAAATTATATGATGCTTTTCATGGGAGGGAAGCAAAAGCTGACAGGTATCAAAGTGCTGGAAGGGTGGATTTGCTCCCTTTTTTGTCTTACTTATTTTGAAAAATAGCATGGAATTCATAGACAGTACAGTGAGGAAACAGATCTGAGTTCTGTATTTTCCTATATAGGCTATGAATAAGAACATACGTACATTTATGCACTTCATTATATATCTGTATATATAATTTGTATGTTGTTTAAATATATATATTTTATAATATATGCAGTTTTAACTATACCAAGAAAATGTAGATACTTGTATTATGGAGGAAAAGAATAGAAGGTTGTTTTTAAAGTTGGATTAACCCTGTGTTACAGTGTGTTATACTGTTTACGCTGGTTGGGTATTTTCTTATTGTGCCACAATTTGTTTATTTAATTTGCTGTATTAAGCACAAAGTGTACTTACCTACTCCTAAGTTCAAAAAAATACATAAGTGTTCATTTTCAAAAACACTTGAAGTGTATAGGCCTATAGAATTAGGTAAGGGTTTTATTGAGGACAGTTTTTTCAGACAAACAAATCTCAACTATGAAAGCATTATACAGTTATGTGATTAACTTTCAACATAGAAGAAACCCTGCTGAGCTTTCCTGTTTCCACAAAGTTTAGTATGCACATCACTTCTTGAAAGATTGGACATAGATGGTACGTGAGCAACACAGTTATTTTATACAATGCTACAGTCATGTCTGTGATCATTTTAATGCTATTTACTAAGAGAATTTGGGCTCTGAATGAATATTGGAAACAGGAACATCTGTTGGGATACAAAAAAAAATCTGTTTTGAAGGAAAAGAGAAAGAAGCGGGAAGTTGCTTGTAAGTGATTTCATTGGGAATTGCGTGTATGCCGCTTTTGGTCATGGATTATGCCCAAGCTAAATGCTCACATGCAATTGGTTTGCTCTTTTGAACCATGGAATTTGAAGTGTTTACAGGAAACACAGCATATTTGATAACATCAAATGAAGAAATTTGAAATGGGTTCTATGGCATTTTTCCTTTTCTGAGTTATGGCAGGCAAGGATTCCTATTACATGATCAAAAATTCTATTCACTTTGAGATTCTTAGACCAATCCCATTTACTTTTTGACTCCTGATTGCATTGCTCTTTACTCATGGGATGAAAAATACGAGCTATACATTCTCTGCTGAAGGCTTGTGACTTTTAAAAACACTACGTACATTTCTTGAAATTTGTGTTCAGTCTAATTCTTAAGACATGCAGTAACTAATTCATCACCAATAGCTCCCCACACAGGTGGGAGTAACCTAATGGCGTGCCTTATCCTTAGCTCTTTGCAAGAGGAGATGTGCGACCCTCACGTCTTGGGCCACGCGGTGGGTAACGCAACACTCTGTGTCTGCTTTTTCTTCTTACAGGCAAGGCAATTTTCCTGCCATGAACCAGAGCGGCATCATGGGATCCAGCTCGCCCTACACTCAGCCCATGAACAACAGCTCCGGCCTGATGACCCCGCAGGCTCCCCCGTACAGCATGACCCCAAACATGGTGAACAGCTCAGCAGGTAATGGTGGGTAACCTCTCATGAGCCCTCCTCCACCTCCTCCTGGAGCCTGGGCCAGGCCACCTCGGGGGCTGGGATGGCCGCCGTCACTGACTTCACTCCTCCTGGGTGGGTCGCGGTGGTGATTCAAAACCAAGCCGAGATATTTCGCTTTTTTTTGTGCAGGAACTCATGCATTTTTCATTAAGTCCATTTACACGGCATGTACATGAGTGTGGTGTGTTGAACAGTTCCAGCAACACTCGGATCCAATTTGACTTAGGTGTTGAGTAGCAAGTATACGTATATTTGTGTGTGTGTCTGCAGCATAGGGAAGGAGAAGCATCTTGTCTTCTCAAAAATTGCATTTGCTTTTTGGTATTTCATTTATGATAACTACAATTTGAAACGTTTGATGTAGTGCTGGTTTAAAAGAAGGGTCATGTACCTGCTCTGACTTGAAGCTGCTGTAAGTTGAGTACCTAAAATAATTACTCTCTTTTGGAAATATAGACCGTATTTACTATATTTCTAAATTCATATATCATATAGGATTTTCTTCATTTACTAATTTAAAATATCAGTGTATGAAATTTAACCATATTTTCCATTTACAAATGTGTATTTAACATAGCTGTTGAATTTATCTTCCATATTGCAACTTGTGAATTTAGAATTATTTGCAGCTTTGTGTGCAATTTCGTGTATAAGGAGGACAGATGGACTATGATGCTGTGATAATGTCCGTTATCGTCCGTGTTCAACGTGAAATCCAAGCAATTCACTCCCATTGAGATTATACCTTAGCAAAGATCAATTCTTTCAGGAGGTTTGGGAAGGAGCTTCAGTTATGTGAATCCTACGATACACTTACTCAAGTCATGGAGTTTCTGTGCATGCTCTGCTGATTATATTAGCCCTTTTTTGAAATGCGTTTATGATGTTTTTCTGAAGGCTGGATAGACTGTGCTTAGGAGATCTAAGTTTTTCAGTCGGTTCTGCTCCTGCTTGATTTGTATATTCCTTTAGTGATACTCCTTGCTGTGGAAGCACACCTTGCTGTGCTTCCGCAGCTCCCAGTTTGATATGGCCCAGGTGAGAATGGCCATGGTGAGGACAGGCAGTGCCCACTATGTCTGGAGGGTTCCTCTTCTCCCCCTCGGAGATACCAAGACACTTAACAATGGCTTGTTTTCCAAGAATTTCATGCTATATTTTTTCTTATTGGAAGAATAGATTAGAAACTGTTAATCAGAAGGAAGTGGGGTTTTGTTTCTTTTTTGTTGTAGTTGTTATTGTTTTAAGTACAAACCCCACTTTTCCCAGTGCTGACTTGGAAGCCATTGGTTAGTCGAGGCAGCGCACTTCCACAGTCTGGATGAGAAGGGAAAAGCTATCAAAAAGACCATTAGATAATAGCTGGCTTTTCCTCCACCAGAACTGTCCTAGGTAATATTATGTTTTGTTTGTCTAGTTATGTGTTTTGTCTGGCTTGCTGAAATAAAATTACTTCTGAGCATTGCAACTGCGCTATAAATTCTGTTTTGCTATTAGCAGAAGTAATTTTTCCCCCTTTTCCTTTTGGCCCCCAGAGCTGCAAAAATAACCAACAGCAAACAGATGGCAGAGTGCCCTGCCTAGGAAGATTTATGTATTCCTGAGGAATAACCAGTTTAAAGGAAGATTCACAGAGGTTTTTTTGTTCCGATAATTCAGCCATTCGTTATTTCATACAGTGGAAATCTGTTCAATGCAAGACCATTTATCCTAGCAGTCTTTTGTGTGGCGTAGTCATACTCTTTTTATTGTGTTATGCATTCTGAAATATTGGATTTTTAATAATTTAAACATTTATCAGGGCTTTTTTTGTGTGTGGTGTGTGTGTGCGCCTGTGCATTTGTGAGGTGTTCTTTTGTCCCGATCTTATTAATTCAGAGATTACCCGGTGGAAAGCTAAGTATGAGATGAGCGAGAGGAGGCGGGCGC
>JAWLRI010000390.1:4418785-4491221 GCA_034781795.1 Crypturellus tataupa
TTCCGTGGGCCCCCCCGCGGGGGCCCCCCCTCCTCTCGCTCATCTCATACTTAACTTACAGCCTCGTAACTCATCACTTAACTTACTCATACTTAATTTACGGCTTCGTAACTCATCACTGAGGCGGCCTCCAAGCACATGTGGGAGCAGGGCAACCCCAAAGGAGAAAGCGAGGGGTGACCGTACCTGTCGCTGTCTGCAACCCCAGGGACGTTTCAGTTCTTTGGCTCTTGAGCCTTTTTGCTGCTCGTTTACAGCTGCATCTCACTCAGTAAAGAAATGGGGCTCAATCGGCGTGTAGGAGCCCAGAACGGGCTGGGTGCTGCAGAAGCCACTGCTGGAGGTCCATGGGTTGCGGTGGGCGCATGTGCGCTACCACAGTCGTCTTGCTTCTCTTAGATGCCAGTGGAAAAATAAAGGAAGTAACAGGGAGATGTCAGCGTGTTGGTTTTCTGGGTCTTTGAAGTGGGGCTGTGTTGTCTGGTTTTAGGTGGGGGATAGATTTTTGGTTTATTTGTTTTGCTCAAATGCAGTTTGTGTTTTACTCTGTGAGATAGAAGAACATTTTTGCTGATGTTGTTTGGAATTGTTCTCACACAGTTTCAGATCTTCAGTACATCCTTAGCTGTAATGCTATTTTTGCCACCCATTTTTATTAGTATTTCTAAGTCCTTATTACCAGATGATCCTTTTTTTTCCCCCTTTTGTTATTTAAATTAATGTCACAGGTTGAAAGGGAAATAATGTTGCAGTTCTGCATCGTGTTCCTTCAGCAGTGACTGCGGATCAAACAGCACCTCCCTAGCTTCTGCTGACGTAGAGCAGTTTGGGAACACAGAAATTGCAAGATTAAAGCAGATAGGTCCTTCTGATGGAGCAGCCCATCCATGGCAATACCAAAAGCTTCAGCAAGAAGTGCCAGAATCCCTTCATAATTACGGAGCAAACTGCCATGCAGAAAAATGTTAGAAACTTCACAGTCCTTTTTAGATACAGGAGATCATGTCTTCCACATATATTTTCAGTATTTTTTCCTGCATCTTTTAACTTCAGGCCTTAAAAAATATAATGAGAGGAAACTTGCAATACCAACACCAATAAAATAATAATTTCTACTGTGATCCTTGTTAATCCTAGTGGAAATTAACTCTAAAAGGCAGTAATGTGGAGTCTGCAGCTCAGAGCTTTCTGTATTGTCCTTGCACGGAGAGTGACAGTGAGAACCTCTGCCACCTCCAGGGATGAAGGAAACTATAAAAAGACCTTTGACTCCTTGCTGCCACGGGGCTCCCATCTGACCCGCCCTGCCTGCACTGCAGAAATGCTGCGCACAGGTTTACTACTGAAATCCTTCATTTACTGAATTATATTATTGCCAACAAATTTGAAAAATCAAAATCCTCTTACATGAACATGAAGCTCTAGGAAAAGTTATTTGTGCTAAAAAATAAAAGGAAGCTGTCAAATTAAAAGATAAAAGTGGACACATAT
Organism: Crypturellus tataupa; assembly: GCA_034781795.1. Taxonomy (NCBI): domain Eukaryota; kingdom Metazoa; phylum Chordata; class Aves; order Tinamiformes; family Tinamidae; genus Crypturellus; species Crypturellus tataupa. The sequence goes on from JAWLRI010000390.1 coordinate 4,420,277, forward strand.
TTAAATTAGATTATATGTAGTTGGACAGACCCCTGATAAAAAAACAACTATATGTAAAGCACTTCCAACAAATTTGAATTGTTTTTCTGCATTTCATGGCTTGGTTACATTTTTGTTTTTCTGAAAGATGCATAACTCCATTTGTTCCACTATTTTTTGCTCCCCCACCTGTCTTTTTATGGGCTTTCATATAATGCTCTTTCAAATAGGATTTTCGGCGGGCTCTGGAGGTCGGTTGAGGTGTGTCAGGACCTGCAGTCGCTGCGGGTGAGGGCTGAGATGCGGCAGCTGCAGGGGCAGCAGGATCCAGAGGCAGCGGCGCCGCCGCGGGAGCCCCAGCTGCGGCTCACCTGGGCTGGGCGCTTCTCGCAGCTTTTCCAGGCCTGAGAGCTTGCTCCATGTGCTCCTGCCGCGGGATGTTTTTCCATGGCAGGACTTAAGGCAGTGCTGTTGTCCCCGTTCTGTTTTTCCTTTCCATGGATATAAAAGCACTGGAGATTCTGTTGCCAACTTTGCATGAGTCACAAATTCACTCTTTTTTTTTTTTTATTATTGTAAGGGAGAGTGTTGGGAAAGGAGGGAAAAATGTCTTACAAAGGCTGTAATGCTCTATTTTGTAGAGTGTGATTTGTTATTGCTCTAGCAATAAAGGGAAAAACAATGTTTGTGTATTGCTACTCTTACGGTATTTCATAATCTGCTGGGACTGGTATTTTTTTGCACAGCCTTTAGCAAAAAAGGATACTTCTCTGTGGTTTTACTCATGTCAGCGTATGCCTTTGAGTACATTAAATTCAGTGTGAAATAGTTAATTTGGGACCTTGACCCATACTTGCTTTTTGAAATCATTCTAGCTCTTAAATTCTTAGAAGAAGCCAGAGGCTAGTACTTGAAACCTATTCACAGTACACTACAACGCTCTTTGAGTCAAGATTTCCCTGTTATCTTCTTCTCTAAAATGTGTCATCTTTTAGGCTGCACTTCACACTCAGGATTATTAGTACCTTTGTAGAAAAAGGCTGTGTCTTAATTTAGCAGTTTTGTGACAATAATTCCCGTGCGCTGCTCAGAAAGGGGTCACAGTGATGTTCTTGCTGCTCTGCTTGGATAAGAAATGAAGGGATGTCTGTTTGCAACCCGCGGCACAGGGTTCGTGCAAGAGGGTTTGAAGCAGCATTCCAGCAGCGTGTGGAAAAGCAGCCAAGGAAGCGCCTCCCATTAAAGCCATAGGGAAACTAAGCCACCGTACAGTTAACTAGTAAAATGCTTGTAGCTTGGGATTTTAAAGCAGATGAAACACTTCAGAACAAAAAGTGAAGCAGAACTTGGGATGCTGTATTAATCCTTTCAAAGCTGTCTCCAATGGTTGGAGACTGAGTTATAAAAGTATAAGAGCCATAAAATAAGAGAAATTCAAATGCCAGAATATGTTAATATTTTTGTATTTCTAAAAATGCAGTTAGAATATGTGTGGTAAATAGCAGACTAAAAATACTTGCATTTTACATGCCATCCTTAGTCAAATCTCTGTGGAAAAAAGAATTTTTTAAGTAACTGTGATGGAAGCAGGTTTACCAGGAATGGGCAGATTATTATATTCTTCATGATGGAAATATGATGTGCCAATTTAGAGAACTGTGAAATCAGCAGGGGATTTAGCCTTGCAGAGTTTTGGTGAAGAAGAGTAATTTTTAACCTTCCTTAGTTAAACCTGTCTAAAATTGTCTTTGAGGGAGAGGGTTGTATTTGGATTGCTTTTAAGCTGGAACTTCTTGTTTAGCGCTTTCACAGCATGAAACGTGTTAATTGTTAAAACAGATTTTGTATGACAATTTCACCTTCCAGTTTGAAGGAAAACTATGGCAATACAGGCAGCACACTTGGCTGTTTTGTACATATATTTTTTAGAAAATCTCTACAAGAAAAGTAAATAGTGTCTTTTTTATTTTTAACTGATTCTGTAGAATTCAATACTAAAAGGTGTCAGGCTGCAAGACTTTTATTTCGTAATGGTAACAAGCTGCCCCACCTGCTCAAACAGGAGTGCAAGGGCGATGACACACACGGATCAAACGCTTGGTAGATGCTGGCTTCCCAGTGTAATATTGCTTGGCTGTTTTGTTGAGGTTTCACACACATATATAAAAATAACAGCATTTTTAGCTGATCCCAATAGATTTTCTCTGCAGCTGCATCACTTGAAAAAGGCTTTTTGTTCCAATTCTTGAAGTCTTAAGTATTGCAACTAATTTTTTTTTTAATCTCAATTATGATTTATGTGTTGTGATGACTTTAAGGGCTTGATTGGGCTACAAATGTGCTTTGAAAAAAAATGAGAACATGTGCCCATGAAAACCACCGGCAGTTCAAAGATGAATATTGAGCGTGCAGTTGTAAACTCACATGGCACATGGCTGGGTAGGTTTTTTTGGCAGACCTATAGTCTCAACCTGCAGTGATGCTAAAGATATTAGCAAATTAGCACTGCAGAGCTTGCCAGCGTATTCGCCAGAGTCCTGCTCATGCTCTCAGTGCTGTAATTAAAACTAATTATTTTCTAAAACATAGTAATACATGAATATGTGCAATAATCATTTTGTAGTGGGCAATCTGTGAAGTATTTTTAAAGCTTTTTCCCCCCCTTCCTTCTTTGGCTTGTTATACAGCGTGCCTGCTGCCTAGTGTGAGGCAGCATTGTCATCCTGCAGCAAGGCAAACCAGATCAGGTTTATGTATTTTTTTTTAAACAGTAACACTTTGCTATTTCTGAAAATGTGTAAGCTTTGTATTTTCTTTTTTTTTTTTTCCTGCCTGGTAGGTTATTCTGTCCTTCTATATTTTTCTTATCTCAGATCTTTCTTTGAAAGAAGGGTGTGCAGGGGAGAAAAACAGGGAGAGGAAGGGAAGAGAATCCAGTCTTTTGTAAATGGTGTGCACATAGTTTTCTGCAGGAGGAAAAAAAAATAATAACCGCCCAGTGTCTTGCTCTTGTTCTTTGGCTATTTGTATTGATCCAGTGACCCAGCACCTCCTAGAATCGGCTCTGCCGGGTGTTTTCTGTGCGTTTGCCTGGATGTTTCTCCTTGCATCTCTTTAGAAATTGAGGCGCGCAGCAGCTCTGCAGCAGCGGCGCGGGGCTGAGCTTGCTGCACTCACTCTACTTCAGATGAAAAAAAGGCTTGAGCTGCCCGCACCCCTGGGAGGCGACCTGGGGGCCGCTGCCTGGGAGAGACATTCGGGCGCTCGTCGCATCCCGCCTCGCTTGGGCAGGAGGGGCGAGCGCTGGATGCTGCTTCCCGGCAGGCGGAGCGGGGCTTGGAGCTTGCAGCCCGCGAGGGCTCCCCACGGCTAAGGAATTTGGCCGGAGATGGCAGGGGCTGTAGCTGATGGGCCGGCGGCAGCTTCAGCGCAGAAACGTAACTGGGAATTTCAGCCTTTTTCTCCTCAAATTCCAAAGAAGGAGCAAAAGCCATGTAGTTTTGACTCACATTACTGAGGGGAGAGCACAGCAGTGACTAGAATAGGCTGTTGGTCTCTTGCAATGCAATGGCCATATCCATAGACAGTTGAAAACCTGCCGGAAGCATGAAAAAATGTATTTTACTGTGTAAAAAACGTTGTCGTCATCGACGTTGTGTGGTGCCTGTGTTCTTGCCTCCTTGGTTCTCCTCCTCTTCCTTGCTCCAGCCAAAGAGCTTTGCCGGTGTCCGGCCCCGGAGCAGGAGCCCCACACGTCCCGTGTTGCAGCGCCGCGCTGCAACACGCGGGTTTTCCGTCCGGGCCGACCGCGGTCACTCTTAACTGTCTCTCCTGTTTTCGATTAGCACCTATGGGTCTTGCAGATATGATGACGACCGGTGAGTCCAAACTCCCGCTTCCTCTCAAAGCGGACGGCAAGGATGAAGGCGGCCCACAGCCCGAGAGCAAGGCCAAGGTATTTACCTCCTCGCACGTGGTGTTGGTTTGGCCCGCAGGAGTCTGCTCTGTTGTCCTCCATCTTCTGGTTTTGGCCTCCTTTCTTCCGTTCTTCCCCGCATGCCTCCCCGTTCACGTGCAATCTCTTCATTTCTTTTCTTTAATTTTTTTTTTTCTTTTTCCCTCATTGTGTGGATCTGAAAGTTACTAGTTCTTACGGCATTTTAACTTGCGGGGGCAAAGCGACCCAAGCCAAAAGTTGCGTGGGGATTTGGCTGTGCCAGGTGGGTGGGGAAAAGGGGTCTTGCCTGGTTTCGATCCTTGCAGCCATTTTTTCTCTGCCTTCAGTTATAGCTTCCTGTTTTGGCCGCCTCAGCAGCAGCAACATACTTTAATATTTTGCTTTCCTGCCTTATTTGGTTAAAATAAGGTGAACGGCTTGTTTTTTTTTCTTTCTTTCATAAGGGGAAACCCATGCTTAGCATTCCATGTGAGCTTGAAATAAGCATGGTGGCTTATGACTTTAGCCAAGCATCCAGCAAACTTTCCAAATTATACTAATTAACAATGCTGTTTTAATACCTTTTATATATATATAAATATATTTATATATGTGTGTGTTTTCTGTATGTGTCTCTCTGTTTATATATATTTTATATATAAAGAATTGGTCAGTCTGTTAAACTGGATGTATTTTTTTGTTTTTAATAAAGTTTGCCCTGCCTTTGTCATATTATTTTTTTTTTTATTCCTCTACCACAGGATAGCTACAGCTCTCAGGGTATTTCTCAGCCCCCAACCCCAGGCAACCTACCAGTCCCTTCCCCAATGTCCCCAAGCTCTGCTAGCATCTCCTCATTTCATGGAGATGAAAGTGATAGCATTAGCAGCCCAGGCTGGCCAAAGACTCCATCAAGCCCTGTAAGTGGCTCTGGTTCTTTTGGTTTTTGTTTATTTTTTTGTAATTAATTATATTTTAATGCTTGCTTGTTTGTTTTATAAATTCCTTTTCTTCATTATTTATCCACTAAACAGTTTTCTTTCTTTATGACATTGGGTACAAATTCTGCTCTTGGAGACATGACTGTGTGTTCCACTGCCTGGCTTCAGTGGGGCCCGAGCATGCTCAGTCGAGGGCAAAATTTGTCCCAATAGTAATTTGAAATAAGAAAGAGTAATATTGCGTGCATCATGCAAGTGTGCTGTCTAGTAATACAGCAGTTGTTGTGAAGAAAACATCCTTCCTGTAATGCATCAGCTTCCAAGCATGCCAACTGTGTTGTTAAGGACGATTCCATTGCTGTTCCTGGGCCCAAACTCCTTCACACAACTGACTTCACGCTGTTTGCTGCACTTGTCTGTGCTAGTGTTGTGCAGAAAAAAAAAAAAAAAAAAAAAAAAAAGGCAAAACAAAACAAGTAATCTTCTCTCCTACTGAAACTCAGATCTGTCAAAAATTGAATTACAGCCTCAGCACCACACAAAGAAAAAAAAAAAAAAGACTGTCATGTACTCATGTACATTTCTGGAACATTTTTGAATTATGTATTTGGAAGTACAATTAAATTATCAGGAAACAAATAATATCATTTCTGATTTGCTTCATTCATTTGTTTTGAAATAACCCAAACTGTGGGAGAAAAAAAAGTGTTGTATTTACACATTTAGAAAACTACTCTTTTTAGATGAATAGATGAATGTTTACTCTATCTGGTACTGGTTATAAAGAAAAATCTGTGTGAAATGCATGGAGCTAAAAATAAATGTGTTCATAGTATGTGTATATATATATTTGCACATATACATACATAGAAAATCTGTATTCATATACGTGTGTGTATATATATAAAAAAGAGAATGTGAACCCAACCATATATGGCCTATGAGGAGCAAATGGCCACTTGATCATTTTTGCTTTCTTTTTTCGAATTAGGAAAATATGTTGTTCCTCTTTTTTTCTTTTTCGTAAAAATAATAATGATCGTAATTTCTGTTTGACAAAATGCTGCAATATATAAAGATGTTTTTTTTCCGATGTTAATGTGCAGTTAAGATAGGAACAATTCTTGGATCATAACTTCAGTTTCACAATGTGATACATTGAAGATTATAACTCAGGGGAACAGCGGAAGGCCATTTGGAGGGCAAAAAGGTCTATTTATCCAAAACTCAGAAGTTAGTGAATCCCCCAAGCAGAGGGGCACATGGCATGAAATGAAGCACCTTAATTTTGATGTTTATTTGGCAGCAACTTTGAGTCTCAGAAGGCAGCTGGTGTTACTTGTCTTCACAAAGTCCCACTTTTTCTTTTTCTTTTTTCTATTCTTTTTTTTTAAGAGGATTTAAGAAAGAGTGGCACCAAAACTGGGGTTTGTTTTCTTTTTAGTGATATTTCTGGTATTGTTTCTGTGGGGTGTTTCCTGGAGGAAAACAAGAGAGCTCTTGCATAGGCTGTCTAAACACATCCAATGCTTCTGACAGAGGTTACCTTGTGCGTTCCTGAGCTCATTGTACAAAGCCCAGAGCCATCCTGAACTTCTGTGGAGTTTTTTTGCATTTAAAAAAAAAGTGACAAAATACAGTGTTGGAATATATAAAAGGGGAAAGTTAGTGCTTTCAGTTTTAGAGCTATTCTGAATGCTTTCCTTTTCAAATGCTGCTGCATCTTTGGCCTCAGGTTTCTTGTCAGGACACAGATATAAGTGCATCCTGCACTTTAAAATTGTAGAAGGGTAAGTGCAGTAAATTAGCAGATCCCTTTTTGCCTAAGAAGGCCAGCATATTGGATAACTGCATTGACTTCAACAGCCCAAATTTGTTCATTCTTTTATTAAATTCTGAAGCTGCTTCATGTTCTACATGAAATTTCTCCTTTCTAGCTATGAACAAAAGCAAACGTGAATGATCTGTCATCCACTGCAAAGTATTCCTGGGATCCTAAGTGGCTTCTCTCTTCTGCTCTTTTCTACATGGAAGTGAAATGGGAGAAAATGTGTGGAAGGAATTGTTTAATGCTGCGTTTTGAGGGCTCTTCAGTAGTATAGTTGAAAGGATGATGTTTTGCTATTCTAATTCTGTGTATAATGACCATTTCTGGCAGAGAACCCGTGTCTTTAAATTAATTAAGAGGATATGAAATCGTGGGTGTATAATGCAGAGGGTCACTGCTACATGAATAGCACAGTAAGTTATGAAAATCCCATAAAGTGCTGTTCATTGCTCACGGGTGCACATGGATGTTACACTAGAGGCAGCTGAATGGTGCTGTGTAACAACACTAGCTATGAGGGGTCTGCAGAGTCTTTCAGGAAACAATCATGATGGAGCATCTTCTTTTGCAAAAGTTTGTGTCAGGGATTGCACTTGGGCCACTTTTTTTGTTGCTTGTATGTTGGCACCTTGTTGTATAGGGAAATATGCCAGTACAATAAGTATAATATTGGCAAATGCTTCATTGAAGTGGGAGAGGTGGATATTAAATAGTTCTATAAATGCACATTATCTACAGAAATGTACAGAAGCAACTCGCTTCCACTTCAAAGCAGAACTTCCTAATGAAAGTTTTATTGTTCTGGAGGATTTTGTAAACTTACCATATAAGAGTCTATATATAATAAAATTTTAAAAGATGGTAGATGCATTAAAAATCAGGCATGAGGTAAAACAAATTTAGCATGGAAAGTAGCTTCAGTTTTTCTTGCTTATTTTTTTAATTGGCCATTTAAATATGGCTGGTCATATTTGTCAAAGAGTACTGAGAAACTGAGGGCAGAATAAACTATAGCTAAATTAGTGAAGATGGGTGCAACAGGCTTGACCCAGCATGCTCTTGCCATCAAATTATCCACAAAACTTACAGAAGAAAAACTCACGAATTGCATTCTTCCAGCATTTCCTGGTGTATACTTATTTATAACAGTCTGCTAATGGGATCTTGTAATAAACCCTTCTTTTCTGGGCATAATATTTATGTGTAAGTAAATTTAGGCTTCCAGCTGAATCTGCCCACAAGGAACTAAAATTTGTGTGTAGACTGGCTTGCACACATCTGTCATTTTTATGTGTTTAAGTTTATAAAAATACAGAAAAGGAAAAGATCTTTACTCTTGAGGAATGGCATTTTTCCCTCCAGTGCATTCTTCTGAAGTTAACATTTCATTTTAGAAGAAAATTGCACCCATTTTACAAAGCGTGACAACCTGAAAGCTCACACAGTAAGAAACACTTCTTACCTTCTGTAAGCTGTGAAAAGTTTTCAGATTATACTGTCATTTTAGAGCCTGCTGCAGTACTGCTGAAAAGCAGCATCATTTGAGACGTGTAGTAGAACCCAGTATGAAAAAAAAATTAGCCAGTTTCCATTCTGCTTCAAATCTGATTTAAAAAAAAATACTTTAGTATATAAAAGTGAAACATAAAACTGGTAAATCTGAACATTCTTTCAATAGTGAACTTGCATAAAAGTAAAATAGAAACTACTCTCTTGCTTCATATGTTAATATAAACACATACAGGATGTGCCATGTAAAAGCTTATAGCTTTAATTGTACTTATGTGGCATCACAAGGATGAGCTGAAGATTAATACTGATGAACAGTATAATAAATTCGTCCTTACTGCAGCTGGTAATAGCATAATTCCAGTTTGTTCCGTTGTTCAAATTTGTATGGTCATATTTATATTCTCATTGCAAAATCAAATTTTTAGCCAACTTGCCTAATTCTCTTTTCCCACCTACTTCAAAGAAAGAATCTTTCATGCAGTGCATTTGTTAAAAACAGTCTGATTTTTTAAAAACTCAAATAGGTAGCAAGTGTTACTTCAAGTGAAAGGATTTCCATTACAGAGACGCTCCGTGTTTCATTGCATAAGCTGCAGGGTCATGTCAAAGTACTTTCTTGCAATCCATGATCAATGAACCAAATTCAGCCTCGACACTGGCTTAAGTAGGAGTGACACCACCACCAAATACAACTCGAGCGAATTCATCAGTGCGCCCCGTTTCTAAGTAAGAAAGGTGATATTTTCTCCTGATAGGCAGCATTACTTGAAGAAGTTACAGAATTAGGAAGCATGGCAAAAAACTTTACAGGAGGCTCTGTATTGAAACAAAATTAATATCCATTCTCAAGAAGAAACAGCAATGGCTCGTGGAAACGCTCGATCACCCCCTCTTGGCTTCATGTTTCTCTTCCTGCTCTCCTCCAGCATTGCCAAGTTGCAGGAAAAGGCTGGGGAGATAGAGAGCCTGTTGCATTTTCCAGGCTAACACGTACAAGCTGAAGGGTGGGCAAAGCTTTCGAGATCAAGGGCAGTTGGATGCTGCAGCACTAGGTCTTCCGTGATGTCCGTGCCCCCCCTCGCCAGTGCTGTGTGAGACATGGGCGGCTACTGAGTCTGTAGCATCCCCGAGGCACATCCAGAGTCCTCTGTAGAGTTGTGCTGCTTACTGTCTCATGTTCAAAATAAGCAAAAGGTTAAGGAAGAAAAGGATGGTAGACTAGATGTGTTTAAGAAATACCTACTGCAACCAAGTCTGTTGCAACCAACTACTGCAAGCAAGTTTATGCTTTTACTATACAGATATAACAAACGCTTCCTCTGTCAGACCTCCGTGTTCCTTTCCCAAAGCTTTGCCAGTCCTTCCCTCTCGTTCAGCTCTGAAGCAGCCTGTCTGCACTACCGAGCAGATGCCCCCCGCAGCGAGAGGTCCTTCCTGCCACAGAGGCAGCCCGTGTGCTCTGCGCCCGGAGGCGCTTCCGAGCGCGCGCGCACGCCCAGCCCGGAAAGATAACGTCAGAAGTTGCAGCTTGTGTAGCAGCCTCGGTGCTTTGTGCTGTCTCCACACCGAGAAGAAAAGAGCATAAAGATAATTAGAGCCTTCGTGAGCTCCAAAGCCAGAGCAGTGGCAACAGAAAGGTTTTGCCCCCACCCTTCTGTAGTGCGAGGGAGAAATCTGCTCTTTCCACCTCTTTTGGCTTTCCGGTGGTGTCTCCACTCTGGTTGCTATGCATCCCTGTTTCTCCTCTGGTCATAATATACATTCTGTTTCTAAAGGTAGGGTATACGAAATGCCTTTTCCCTTTCATCCTTCAAGAGGGGAGAGCAATAACTCCTGACCATGCAGCTAATTGGCAGTTCACACAGAGTATTGCCACCAGTCTACTTGCACTGTGGGCCACCCTATTCATCTTTCTTTTTTTAGTCAGCAGTGGTGAGAAGAAACAGAAAAGCATAACCATTTATGACGATCTGAATTGAGCACTACTCCCCAGAGTGCCCGGATGCCATAATTCATATTTTAGGTTGTTCTTGTGCAATGCCTATTCTGGTAGAGCAGTTAGGTTTTCTTGCACCTTTCTTTTGGGGGAGGTGGAGGGAGTGGTTTGTTTTGTTTTTAGGATTTTAAGAAGTTGTGTGGGACAAACTTGTTTTTAATGTTGCCAAACTACCAATGAGAAGCACTATGTGAGAGCTACCTGTTCCGAAAATGACATGAGGCAACATCAGAAACTTGCCTTCTGGGATCCAAAGTTGAGATCAGTGAAAGAAACGTGAAAATCGGGAGTTTGGGCCCTGTATTTGCAAAGCTGAATTTTCAGTATATGGACAGAGTGTACTGTTTGTGCCTGAACTAGTAGCCTTCATTCCTGACTGTTGTGTGATAGCTTTAGTTTGTTTGACATCTTCTCTTTTTCAATGTTGTGAGTTTCTTACTTTCTTTTCCCTCCCCCTCCCACCCTTCCCCAACTCTTCTTTTTCTTTTTGCTATTTAGAAGTCAAGCTCCTCTACCACAACGGGAGAGAAGATCACGAAGGTGTACGAGCTGGGGAACGAGCCCGAGCGCAAGCTGTGGGTGGACCGGTACCTCACCTTCATGGAGGAGCGGGGCACGCCTGTGGCCAGCCTGCCGGCCGTGGGCAAGAAGCCCCTGGACCTCTTCAGGCTCTACGTCTGCGTCAAGGAGATTGGAGGCTTAGCACAGGTGAGAACAAATTGGCTTGAAAACGAACGCTTCAAAAGCACAATACGCAGTACTCTTGCTCGAAGATTTTCTGCTGGTTACACTGTTACAATTTTAGCACTGGCAGTAGAATGAAGAAAATTGTGTTTCATGATAATCAGGCTGTAATATTTTTTCTGACTACATTTTGGTCTGCATAATCACCCTAGAAATGAGCAGTTTGAAACAAAATTGACCATCAGCAGAGACGGATTAAGTTGTTATCTGTTATGGGAAATCCAGCAATACTACTTAGAGAAGAAAAAAAGAAGAAGACCACTGGATCAAAGTCCTGAATAAGAAACAGATGACAGGGCTGAAAGGAAAGGGCTGGAAGGAAAAGGAGATTTTGAAATGCATCCTTCTTAGATAAGTGCTCTGCCTTTAGGACAAGTCATTTCTTCTGAAAAGTAGCAGAGAGATTCTTGAAACTGTCCTTTGTCCCAAACCTTTCATCTCTTGAGTGTCTGTATATTGTACATTTTTCCCTTAGATGTGGATTGTGTTTTCCCTGTGTTTAGAGAATGCTTATGGGATATTTTGCTTTTCCTTGTAAATATAATGATAGCAAGAGCGAGGTGAATCACCCAACTGAGACGAAGGAAAACAAGAACAGGAAGAGCTGAGAATAAAGAGCCCGAGTGTTAGAAAAGAGGCAACTTTTTGCAGCCTGGTTCCTGTTACTGAGATGTGTGATGTGTTGCAAGTGGGAGACGCTTTGATTCATATTAACAGTTAACTGGAGCTAGGATTTTTGGCAAAGGGATGTATGGAAGTTATTTATTTGTCACTCTATATGATTAACCACCACTGCACTTCCTTGTCTGTATAGCACTGTAAAAAGGGAAAGCAGGAGAACAGCTACGAGATGGTCAGTAGAAGCCATCTTAGCTTTGGTACTCAGCTGTCTCCTCTCCTGATGCTCACAGAGCACGGAGTTTCCCTCTTGTGTCTGGGACTAAGTGCTGAGAGTTGCTGCGAGTGCTGAGATCTGCAATTTCTGTGGATTTAGGAACAGTTGAGGATGTTTCAGTGCTTTGCAGGATTAGACCCTAAACTCATGTATAGATAAAATATCTATATATAATATTTAATATTAAAATAGACAGAACTTCGTACTAACCTACAAAAATCGAACACCAGCGTATGGCAAATCAAATTAAATTCTCAGAGCACTTTTAGTGATATATCTGGTTAGTTCAGGAAAGGCACTCACAGCACCAATTAAAACACTTGTAATGCTGTTTTTAATAGCACACTTTACAACATAGAATTTGGCTGCTGAATTAGATCATTGGCCCTTCAAATCCAGCGACGTTAGCTGTTCCTGTTATCAAAGGAAGGCAGAGAACCCTAACACAGTTCATCTTGCCAGTTGTTAAATGCTAAATATGGGTAAGAGATGGAATCTTGACATTTTCAGTGATTAGCTCGTGCCCCCTCCCAGCATCATAAAGATTTGATTACTTTTAGCTCAAAAACTTTATTATAGGTAAATCGTGTCATGCAGTTTCTCTGCCTCATATGGTTTGATTGGGGCTGTGGTATATGACTGTTGGCGTTAAAAATTAAGCAGGAAGGAGAGGTTCAAGTAAGATATGCTAAAGAGTTCTTCATATTGCTCGTTACCTGGGAATGTATTTTGTTTTGGAAAACACAGTAAAAATTTGCAGTGAGACGTTATGCCCTGCCAAAGAATAGATGCTGTGCACTTGAACTCATTTTCTGAAGGAGCCTGAGTTGCAGATTTGCATGCTACAGTGCTGATAAGAATTGACATTGAAAATAGAGGCTCTTGGTTTTGCTGTTACGCCCACATGAATGATCACCATGTTTGTCTGTTTGGGGCTATGAGAGATGCAGGACTTTGCCTGATTAGATTTATTTAAATGTATTTGAGTAATGTTCTCCTATAAAATTGTTGCTTCAACCGCTGCGCCCCGTGTCTCGCGGTGCAGCCGAGAGAGCGGTGGGGAGCGTAGCTGTGCGGCAGTGCTACATATTCTGCGTCTGAATTCCTGCAAATGATGGGGTCCCAACGTGAGCAGAGCAGCTGTTGGCAGTCTTCTTTTAAATGCCAATATAGCGGGCATTTAGGCATGAATGTTTCTGTTTGCATTATGCAGTGTGTTCATTATGCACCACTTAGCTCTAAGTCAGTAGGCACAAAGGGCTGTGTAACTGGATTTCAAGCCTCAACAGGGGCAGTTTACGAAAATCTCTTCTCCTTTAACTCCTGGGTTTTTGCAAGATGTACCAGAGAAATAAAAACATTTCACAGAGCAATGCCAATCTACCTGCTATTAACACTATCCCCAAAAGATCTTTGTTGACTGGCAGCAGGTGCAATGTTATTAGACACAGAAATGTAAGAAATATTTCCTTTGCTGGAACACAGACTCCAGCAGCAGTATGGCTAATAATTTCCTTTGTAGCTATACCAGTTAAGTTGTGATCATAAAATCTCATGGCTTGGGGCCAGTGCTGGTCATCAGGACAGGCAAGAATCAGGATTTTTCTGTAGTAAAGGCCGAGGTGCTCTGCCCTTCAACGCCCGTTTGTTTCAGTGCTGCCTCCCCGCACGGGGTCCTACACAGGCGTTGCACGACAGTTTGAGTGGACATTGAGCATTACTGCAAAAATACGGGCTGCTGTTACTGGTACGACTGAACGAGGCCGGGGTACCAGCCAGGATGACAAATGAGCTAAGCTGTAGCTTCACATCAGCAGTGTCTGAGGGACTCACGAACAGCCTCTTTCAATATTCTTTGTCAGCACTGTAATGCAGAGTATTGCCGGTCTAGCCCCGTGTGTTTGAAATCTGCTTTAATTAATTAATGGGTCTCGTTTCACTTTGGCTCTCATCTTGCCAAAGGATCATTGATCTGTCCCTGCAAGACACCCTAAAGTGACAAGACTTGAACCGGCAATTATAGGCTAAACTGTATGACAGCTGGTGGCTGTTTTGGAGGGAAAATTATTTTTCATATCAATGCTCAACCACTTAAATGGCAGAATAATACTGTTATTGCTTTCTAAATTAGTTTTTAGAAGCTACTTTTTAATTAGAAGGGGGTGGCTGCGGCTGTGCGCTGGGAGATGGATGGCGGAGCGCAGAGCGCGCGCCCGGGAAGAGCGCAGGGCGTCTGGACGACGTGCCATGCAGAAGCCTCCCAACAAGCACGGCTTTTTATGTAGCTATCAGCAGGTTTCTTAATGGCCTTATAACTGTAAATGCTGTCGATGCACTACTGCCTGTGGGAGTAATGAACAGTACTTAAAAAAAGGAAAATAAAATAATAAAAGTAAACCAAGACATTAAGTGCTTTTCTTGTCTCCTGACTTTTAAACAAACCGCTTTGCCGCAAAAGCCTGTGATTCTGCCATTTGTTGTTGCAGGTTAATAAAAACAAGAAGTGGCGAGAGCTGGCAACCACCTTGAACGTCGGCACCTCGAGCAGTGCCGCCAGCTCCCTGAAAAAGCAGTACATCCAGTACCTGTTCGCCTTCGAGTGCAAGATCGAGCGCGGGGAGGAGCCCCCTCCCGAGGTCTTCAGCACTGGAGACACTAAGAAACAGCCTAAGATTCAGCCGCCATCTCCTGGTGAGTAGCAAAACTGCAGCCCCTTATGCAACCATTTTTTTAAAATGCGGAAGTCGCTCGTGGGGCCGCGCTGCGTGTGCTTGGGAGCATCCCTTGCTCCTCACGGATGAACTAGTCGGAAAATACGTTGTTGGCATCTTGGCTGCAAACCTGAGCTGGTTCCAGGCTCAAGTGGCATCTTAACTCTGAAGTTACATGCCTATTTTGTCAATGCTCGCTCTTAGAAAAATATCTGCTCGCTCAGAGGTAGAAAGAGGTATAAAGACATCAACATATGCTTAAGTATTTGCTTCTCGACCTGACAGATTCAAAGCTAGCAAAGTAGGAGAGAAAGCATTCTGCAGGGATATGCTTGTGGTGTGTGTTAGACATGAGGGCACCCAGTGTTAAAATCTGTTTGTTTATTTAAAAATCAGGTTCTGTTCCTTGCTGTTTCACTCTGAAGCTGAATATTCACCGTGGCCCTTGGTGGGTAACACTTGTACTGGATACAAACGGGGACGGCAGGCCCTGTGCTAAGCAGGGGCTCGCAGAGAGGCGGCTGCCCCGATGCTCTTCCTCAGGACCCCGGGGCCACAGGAGGGAGCGCAGCGCCTGGTGCAGCCGTGCTCGGCACTGAGGGGCACGTGCTCTGGGCTGCTGCTGCTAATCCCGGGCATCGTGTGAGCTGCTAGTGCCACTGTCAGCATCTTGCCTGAAAACCTGCCGTGGGCAATGCCTGGTTTTGGTCACTCTTTTGTGATGGTGGAAACCACAGTTTTCCTTCTGTTGATTTTAGCTCAAGATTTGATAGTTGTGGTTGACATTCAACATAGGAAAATTTTTGAATAGTAATTTCTTAAGCACGTAGAAAGCAGAGTAGGAAATCTTTTCTCTAATGCTGACTCCTGATCTACCTATGGAGGAAGAAGAAAATTCCCCTCTAATTTGCTGGATATTAGACCTTTCTGATCAATAAGATAATTTTGTTAATAACTATTTTCACAATTGCTACCAGGCTGACCACCTCCCCTTACTGCCAGCGGAATTTCATTCTTGGAGTAATTAAAGCAGTTTTCTGTATTAGATGGCAGCATTTAAAATAAGTAGAAAGCATTTAAAATAATTTAATTTCTGTTACTGCAGTTCACTGGCTGAAGATAGGCAGTGAAGAGTCAGGGATCTCGCAAACTCTCCAGGCAGTTTGGAAGCTACGAGGGCTCAGCTTGAAAATTCCTGTCCTAGACACCAGAAACTGCAAAGACCCTTTTAATTACATAATACAGTTTTTGCCTTTACAAGATTGTTTCTTATGATAGTGCTTTGTCAGTAGAGTAAAAGATACAGGCTCTAAGGCTTAAGTCGTTTCCTTTTACAGACTAATGTATTCTGAAAGAATTTTAGGAGGATGTGCTAGTTCAAATGTATTTTCCTAGCTACATCTCCTCCCATAATACTTTACATTACTCCTCTTCCTTGCTAACATCTAGGAGCATCAGGTGTCCCAATGCTGATTATTTAATATAGAAAACAGTTATGCTGCTTTGTAAAGCAAGCTTACAAAATTGGGAGGAAAACACCTAGTACTAGAAGTGAAGCCTGCAGTCCAAATATTTATGTGCCTGATGCAATCACAGGGTGTCAGAAGGTGCACCATTGTTAAAATTAAAAGATGTTTGGATTTGCCTGTCACCTCCGGAGACGGCTGGTAAGGGGAGCTGAAGCTTAAGGAGGGTGAAAAGGAAATTCATTTAAGAAAAAAAAAAGAGAGAGAAAAAAAACCTAAGTAGCAGTGCTAAAATTGAAACAGTATTCTGCCTTTTTTCTTCTTTTCCTTTATCTCTCTCCTCCAACACTGCTCTCAGCAATTTTGTTCAGGGACAATTAAAATAAAATATGCTGAATTTTGAGATGAAGAACCAGTCTTTAAATATGTAGACTTGAAACAAAGCAATGTAAACACCCCTTTTCACAAAGTCCTTCTGCATCATCATACTGTGTATGAAAATGACGAAGTCCAAGTTTAAATTTATCATGACTTTCAAACAGACTGTCTGTAAAAAGAACTGAAACTATTTTTCTAAAATAAAAACACAGCAGGACACAGAGACTAGAAGAGAGGGAAGCAAGCAAAGATCTCAAGGTTTGTTTTGTTGGCTAGAAAAGAACTCATGTCACTGAATGGACTGCACTTCTGTACGGAGAAAAGCCTTCCCAGTGTGTATCAGCTTTAGTACATGAAGTCCTGCTGAGGTATAGATGCTGCAGAGAGTGCAGGCCTGTTCTCTTAATAGTCAGCTTGTTTTCCTTGCGCCTTTTTCTTTAGTATATACCAACATTAACATTTTAACTGCACAAAAGAAGTAGAGTTGTGGATGTACTTTAGATAATCTGTTAGTTTTGTGCATTCACAAGGAACAGGAGCCCAATGTAACAAGCAACAGTAGCCTTGAAAGGTCCTTGCTTTAAACCTTAGGGCCTCTGCGATGCAGTTAGCTCCGTGTAGGCAGAGCCGCTTTGAAGCCAAATCCATTTTGCAGAGAGCTAGTTGCAGTATTAGTGCCTAAATTAATTCTGATTAAAAAAAATACAGGGAATCTTCTCTCAGGGAGGAGAGTGTTGTATTTTGTCCAATTCTAGCCAGCTGATGCTATGAGATCAGGGTCATGAGAGAGTTTTAAAATCAGCTGATCCTCATAAAACTTGTAAGAATAAATGTTTTAATTGCTAGTAAAAAAATATGCAGGGCTGAGCAGCCTTCTTGGTGCAGAGAAGAATTCAGTTCCTGTGCAACTGCCAGGCAGGTGCTGCACACGGGACGAGGAGGCTGAAGGGCAGCTCAGAGCAAGGCGGTTCTTGCAGATGTCCCCCAACCAAGGGGCAAATACGTGCCTGTCCTGTGGGTGATCTTTACAGTGTAAACCTCGAGGGGACACTATGAAACAGTGTAACAACCACAGGGAGCAGATTGCTACAGAACAGCACAGCTGGAGAAAGCATGTGATGTGTAAGTCATATTTACTGGACTACAGTGCAGTGCCCTGGGCTCGTGTGTTAGTTATTTGCTGACAGCTCCGTGTTGGGGATTCTCCCGTCATTCCTGCGTTTTACAGTGTCGCTCCAGTGGAGTAGATGGTGCGCAGAGCGTGCCGAGCTTAGAGCTGCGTAAGCCCTGAGTTCAGGACAGGACGTCCGCGTGGGCTCTGCGCCAGGCCGGTGCTCGCTGCGGCTGCTCTTCGGCTGCAAGTGCCCTTGCAGCCGGCAGCGCTCGTCAGAGGGGTGTGCAGAGACACGAGGGCCCGGCGGGTCGCATGCTCCTTTTTGCCCAAAAGATGCACAAATTGCGTGGCGAATTGTGAACTGAAAATAATGCTGGTCAGCCATTGTGCTGGAGGGCGGATGGGGAACAGAGACAAGTTTCAAAACCTACCAGCACGGAGGAGTTACGTCCCTGCTGTACCGTGGCCCTGCTGGCCCTGGCTGCTGCCCATGTGTGTGGCCCGAAGCTCCGGGCCGGTCTGTCGCGCACGGATGCAGCGTGATGGCTGCAGCGCTACCGCTGAGGGGGCATCCGAAACACCCCGGGGCGCGGGTGCTGATGTCCACAGCGCCGTCATTGCCGCACACCTGGAGAACGGAGCGCCGCCGCGCGCGCCGGGAGCGCCTTCCCGCCTTCCCTTGGCCACGGAGACACCGCGCACGGGGCCGCTCGGCGAGCGCGTCCCCGAGCAAAGAGCAAAGCCCTCCGCGTGCCCTGCCGGGAGCGCTGCTTTTAGCCGTCAGGTGATGTCACCGCGCGTGTCACGAGGCCAAGCAGGGAATCCCTGCGGAAGAGGGACGGGCGCCGGGTGCGGGCAAGGATCCGCGCGGTGTAAGTGATCCCCGGCGCGGCGGCCCGCTCCCGCTGCGGGAAGGAGCTTCACCTTCCGTGACCTCTCCATTGTTTACTTTAGAGAATGCCTTTGTAGCTTCTGGCAAAAGGTAGGGATATCCTAGAGAGCGTGGCAGGCCTCATATTAATGGAGGTTCAAGAGGCTGCGCGCTTTTTTTTTTTTCATGAAGAGAAGAAAATTGCTGGCAAGAGGGAGATTTTTTTTCCCCTCTTCTGCTGCACATTTCGGCTCTGTGCAGCCAAGGGTCCTTCACCGGCGTGAGGCCTTGGCAAGGGAGCTGCCGCGGGGCCGACTGCCGCCGCCAGGAGCGGCACTGCCGTGTGCCGGGCAGGGAGCTTCCCTCCTGCACGGGGGAGGAGGACGCTGCTCCCCTGTCGTCTGGCATGTTTTTTTACTGAAAATTCTTGGAAACGTTTTCATCCGTATGTGTGACGTGAAGAATTAAATATATGCACGCAGGGTACTTCCCTGGACACAGATCAGTTGTCTAAGCAGAGATTGCGCATGCTAAAAGAAAGGGCATTCATTTTGATCTTCCTTCTCAGTTAATTGTGTTATACTGATGCTTTTAAAGCACTTGAAAAGATACAGTTTCTGCTTCAGGAGGTCCACAGTCAAATTTAAACAGCTATCATCAGCTATCACGAAAAACTGAAAGGATGGGTGTAGAATTTCAGAGAACAGCTTAGCAGAAGTAAAATCTAAGGTGAAACCTGAAAGAAGACGGTGCTTTCTTACAAAAGGCTTGTTTTCGTATTCTGTAAAATGACGCTAATAGCAATGTGTGTAAGATCTGAGTATGTGTGAGGGAACATAATGAATTCGCATTTAATATGTGTGCACACAGGCACATGTGTGCACAGGTAGTGCATGAAAGTTGTGTTCAAAGTATATTGTTGTTGCTGAAAAGTCGACTGCTCGATAGTTAGGAAATGCCAAAAGTGAGATATAATCTTTCCAACTTAATTATGTTTCCTTGTGCATGGACAGTTTGATACACTCTTTAATTACGCAGTCTTGTTCCAGTTCTTCCATGAATTGTCTGTGTCATTCATGCACAGGCAGCACTCAGTAAAAGAGCAGCTATTCAGTATTTTGTGTTATCCTCACTGTTTAATACGTGGCCATTACATAAAGGCACATTTTTCAAGGCAGACTTAGGCAGAGAATTATTGATTTATTCCTTGGATTTTCTCTGGCTGTCATCACAGCTGTATTTGAGGGCTTTAAAAGCATTAATCAATCTTTGCACTACCCATCTGAGGAGAGAAGTAATATATGATTCCCATTCTACAGACAAGGAACTGAGCCACCAAAAAATTTACATCATGAGTATCTGCTAATTCTGCCTGCCAGTTTTCTGTGTTTTGCCATGTATATTATTCTAGCTGTTGCCCTACATCTTCTGCACAACTGCAAATCAGCTTGTCTAAACAGACCCTCTGAGAAAAGAAACACATATAAGTACCACTTGTGAAAAATTTAGTTTCACTCATCTGCCCAGTATGCACAGGCATTTGGTAGAGGAGCAAGAGCAGAATTCAGTTCTCTAGGGCAGAATTCAGCATCATCTACCTTAATCATGGCAGCTGGATGCTATTCATGGATGCTTTAATCATCCCTTCTCCGCGCTGCTCTGCTGCATTTGCAATATGCTTCCCGGCATGTGCAGCGAGGGAAGCAGCAACCCTGCAGACCAGCGTCCTGCCCCCCTGCGCGGCCTTGGCCGTCCCGGGGCTGTCCCACGTATCCCGGTGGAAACGCCGCGGGCGCCGGCGGCTGCCGGGCTGCGGAGGGAGCACCCGCGGCTGAGGGTAGGCAGCGGGGGGCGCTGTGGGTTTGTGGGGGTTTTGTTCGTTCGTTTGTTTTTGTCTTTTCATTTCCAGCTTATCGCAGTGCCTTTCTATCGCCACCCCTGTTCTCCTTACTTGGCCTGTCTCAGTCTCCCCTCCTCAAGATTTTTACATCTTTGGGGTTTCGTTTTCCCATCTCTTCACCTGCGCATCCCTGATTTCCTCCCTCAACACAAATCCACTGCCCTTCCCCTCCACAGCCCATCCATCCGTCCGTCCATCCATCCATTCATCCATCCATCACCCTCGGCTGCCAGTCCTGCTACCCCCACTGGCTCTTTGTCTTCAGCACTTCACCAGCCACTTCAGTTTCCCTCCCCAGACCTTAGCTCTCATCACGTGCATTTTCTGGGCCTTCCTGGTATTCCCTGTTGCCTAGGCCATGCCCATGACAACTAAAGACTTCTGAGATCCTGGTCCGATCTCAACCACATCCGTATCTTCTTTCTAAGTTCCCAGTCCCCTTGTCAGCCTCGTTCTGTTCTGCTTTTTTGTCACCTGTCAGAGACCCTGTTTCCCTGCCATCCTGTCGGAGCCTTCGAGACCTGTGCCGGCTGGCCTCCTTGCTCAAGGCTCACGTTCAAGACCGGCCACGTCAACCCGGGGGTTGTGTGACAGGGAAAGTCCTGCCCACCTCCAGTCTGAAATAACTGCAGATGGGATCTTCAGAATCCCAAGCGCTGAATGTATAGCAGGCTACCAATATGTACATGCAGGGAGGTATTTTGCACAAGTTTATGATTGGACTAGATCAGAATAAATGCAGAACAGCAAAGGGGCTTCTCATGTCACATGTGTCCCTGCCCTTATGGCCGATTTTCATGTCTCTGCCTCAAATAGTGAAGGGAGCATAGGTGCTCTGACTGGAAAGGGTGATCAAATATGCAGAAAAATACTTCACTTTTGGGAGAGAACAGAAGAGGACTGTATATTTTTTAAGGCAGTCTTAGAACAAGCAGGCCAGTTAGCAGCCCACATTTAAAAACAAGAAAGCCTGAGGGAAAGCTCCATGTGGGTAACTTCCTCCTGGCTGGCTGAACCAGATGCAACTGAAAATCACATCCTGCAAGAGAAGGAGTTAAGCTGCCCAAGAAACGGTACCCGCGGCATCAGCTGTATCCATTTTGAGTTTGTGCTTGAGTTACTTCTAAGGAACGTGCTCTTTGCAGTGACACTGTCTCTGAAAGCAGAGGTGACCTGTTCCGCGGCCTGTGCGTGCGCGGCCGAGCGGTGACCGTCCTGGCGGCTGCTCGTGGGTCGCGCGCGGCCGCACGTGGGCCCTGCCTGGCAGCCGCCAACCTGGCAAACCCTGCGGTGCCAGCACTTTGGTCGCTGCTTCCCTGGAAGTGTCCCCAAGCCCGTGGAGGTCATGAGCGAAGGATATTAGCAAAGCACTGCCAGAAACTTTGCCCTTCTCACGCTGATATTTGCCTTCCATTTTTCAGCTTTTTATAGCCAGGTGTTTAGAAGGAGGGGTAGGGGGGAATCCAGAGCCCTTTCACCATCACCCAGCAGACAGCAGCTTAACTTGTAGCTTCTTAGTTCTTTTTCTTCTAAAATCTGTTCTCTCAGAGGAGGATTTTATAACGCACACCGTTTCTTAATAACAAAAATACCTCATATTCACACAGCCCATAAATATTGAAAAAAAAAATCCCTTGTTTTCTTTAGTTTCACTTTAGAGGTGAATTGAGTTCTTGTTGCTCAGGTAGGCTAGGGAAGAATTTACCTCTTACTTGCCCTTCATAAGAGAAACACGAAATGTACAGGACGAGGCAGTATCATGCTTTCAGTAGTATCTGGGTGTGCTAAGATGCTTATGTGATTCTGATAAACCCCACAGTGTGTGACTTAACTCTAGAATTATGTTTGAAGCACTCAAAAGGGCAAGAGACCCTGCCCGAGTCAGGGCCACTTAGGCAAAGGGCTCACTTTACGGCAGCACAAGAACTTTGTCGTATGTATCCTTTCCTTTTAATCCTAAAACCTTCAGTCAAATGTGACAGGTTCTTTGAACCTGTTACTGTGTGAGCATAATCTGGACGGGCCTCAGAAAGCTGAGGATAAGAATAATGTGAACTACAGGGTGTGGATTTCCTGAGACTGATTGTGACTTTTCTGGAACTGATTTCCAAATAGTAGAATATGAGTTACCAATATAAATGAAACATATTTAAAAGGGAGTTCTTCAGTTAAAAATAAGCTCTGCCTATCAAGGTTCTCCTCTAGCATTTGAAATCAATCTTGAATCTGCTTGTTCTTTCACATACAGAAGAATAGCCTTTACCACCTGTCTCAGTTTTCCCTCCAACAGTAAATCATAAAGTTTTGTTCACTGGCTGTTGAGTGTAGATGGTTGGGTACTAGAAAATGCTTACGAGATGCAGTTCATCAAAAAAGAGAGAGAGAGAGAGGAGAGATATCCCAAGTCAAAGCTGTGTCTTTCTGAGCCATGTTTATTCAGATTGTGTGTATGTGGTTTTTTGGGCTTTTGTTGGGGATTTTTTTCAATAATTGAATCAAAAATTTTGCTCTTACAGTTTCTCCTCAGGAAATACTGCTGCTATAAGCACCATGCAGCCAAATGTGTCTAACAAGGTTCAAAGCTTATAGACTGTAATCAGTTCCCATGAATTGTCTCAAGGAATTCATATGAAAATAGTAACTTCAGTGTCTGCTTTGCCAGACTGGTCTGAATGTAGTTTACCATTAAGTGATAAATGTCCTATATTAATTCCCTATATTACTTCTCAGCCTCATTAGAATAGAACATTTCACACTTTTCTACAGTCATCGTTGTATCAAGAATATAGCAATTTACCACAGTTAAAAAGGACAGGGGTGCAGGTACTCTATTACTTTCTGAGATCTCAACATAAGTGTTTCTGGAGATGAAACAGATGCTTTGCAGAATTGACACAGTCTTGTTGCACATGCCCTACGTTGATCCTTTTGTGACTGCTATTTTTACAGATTTCCTAGGAGTGTTACTTATATCCTTCTGTTCAAATTCCTTCAGCGATTGCTTTCTTCTTACCCAAGACTGCCCTTTGCATTTCCTCAGTCAGTATCTCACGCTGCCTGAAGGATGGGATGGGGTTGCAATATACCACTCATCATTTGCTATGTTTCGTTTCAGAAATGTCTGCTCTTTAGTAGTAGCTGAAACTGTGAATTTACACTAATATGTGTTTAAACTTGTAAGGAAAAAAGGTTGAAATTGCCTTATAAATGTATATGTTGAGATAATGATTATACAAAGAAGCTGTGCCAAAGAACAACCTTTGATTTACGGTGTTGTAAACTATAGACAATTAACTTTGCACCTCTGACCTCTGATTTAAATGATCCTTCATCTAGATGATTTCTATTCATGTTGCTTCAGGCAGCAGATTAAATTCTCAGTTCTAGAAAAGATGATGGCTATTACTGCACAGCGTATCCTGATCTCAGAGGATTTTGGGGGAACTTACAAAGTGTTGAGATGCAGGATACAAGTCGGCCCATGGGGGAAAGAACCAGTTTCTCTCCTTGATGATTATTATTTTCACAGCAACTTGTCTGCCACCTCTTAATATTTCCTTTTTCTTTAATTTCCCAGCCAATTCCGGTTCCTTACAAGGCCCACAGACTCCACAGTCTACCGGCAGTAATTCCATGACAGAAGTGCCAGGCGATTTGAAGCCCCCAACACCAGCATCAACACCTCATGGACAAATGACACCTATGCAAGGTGGCAGGTATGTAAAGTGCTTTGCTTCATTTTTATTAGGCTGTAGTTCCACAACTCAGCCAGTCTCACCATTTTCTAGCTGCTCAGGATCTCATCTAATTCCCCGGTGAAGCAGCTGGAGACTTAAAAGCAGCAGAAAAAAATCTTTTTGGAAGAGGAGAGAAATAGTTGGAGGTGCATTAGCTTTTTAAATTTCAGGAAAGGACAGGAAAGGGCCAGTGCAGAGGAGGAAATGGAAATAAGTGAAGAGGAGGAAGGTGAAAGCACCAGCTTAGAAGCGCAACCTTCTTCTCTTGCTTCCAGTCCTCCTCTGGGGTACAGGTGCAGCCAGTCCCACAGGAAGGAGGGCTTCAAACCAGACAGTGTATAGAGAAAAGTTAGTGGAATGATCACAGAACAGGGAGAGGAAGGAGCTTGTCTGGCTATGGGGGATATTCTTGGCCCTCTGTATGTATATTTGGGGACAAACATTAGTGATGGAAAACAGTTATTAACTAGATGAAGGGCAATATCCACTCAACAGTAAGTGGATATAAACAAGCCATGAATCAACTGAAGCTGGAAATTAGAGGGTTGTTCCTGACTATTAGAAGTAAGGATCTAAAGTACTCCTCTAATAAATATAGTGGAGGAAAATTCTGTGGTTTTATATAATTTAATCAAATTATGAAAAGTGCACATAATAAGGTAGTTAAGTAAGATAAAGCTTTCAGCTAGACAGGCAAGGAGAATCCTTTCAATCTTATATCCTATAAATCACACATACCTGTCTAATCTACAGTGAAGTCTTCTGGCCATTTGGTGAAGGTCCTTAGCCCACTGAAGTCCAGAAAAAAAAAAAAATTCCTGTTGACTTCAATTGAAACATTACCAAATCTTAAACAGTTTACAGAAACTTTCAAAACAATATATTTACAGTTTATTTTCTTCATCTGAAGAATAGTGCAGAAAAGATAACAGTCTTTTTAAATCATCTCTAACTTAAGACTGAATTTTATTCCCACTATATATATATATATATAATATACATGTATATATACTTTATATATATATTTTTTTGCTTTAAGAATAAATCTGGTAGTTATTAGGGAAACTCAGTTTTCTGAGCCCAGTTTGTAAGGGGGTCTAGACTGAAGTTGACTGCAGCCAGAAAGGTTATTGCTTCTCTGTAACAGTGAAGGATATTAGAAGGTAAATCAAGTATTGCTGCTTAGCCTTTGCTCTATTATGAGAACAAGGGAATGCTTGGTAAACTTGAAAGGTAATAAATATTAAAGTGATAGAAAGCAAAATCATTTTGATACAAGCATATAATTAACCTATAGAACTCATTGCCTTAGGGCAAGCAGCTTAGTGAAATTTCCAAAAGATTTAGACTTTTACATGACTAGTAGGGCAGTGCACAGTTGAGCTGGATTAAACCCACTGATGCTTAAGGTAAGTAGCCACATGAACTTGGGAGAAAGAGCAGATTTTTCAGTGACTGTGTGTTGTAAAAGCTCTTGTATCTTCCTCAGATGTGTCTTGCAGGGATCCCAGTCCAAGGTAGCTTTGCAGGATGTGTTGTAGCCCAGTCTGTTTGCACAGCTCCTAGGCACACGTAGTGTTAATGCCTCCCTTTCTTCACCTGCCAGGAACAGCGCAGTGAGCGTGCACGACCCCTTTTCGGATGTAAGCGATTCGTCATTCCCGAAGCGCAACTCCATGACGCCAAACGCACCATACCAGCAGGGAATAAACATGCCAGACATGATGGGAAGGATGCCCTATGAGCCGAATAAAGACCCATTCGGTGGAATGAGAAAAGGTATTTTTTCAGTGTATTTTTCCCAACTTGTACTCGTGCAGTCTGGATATCTATGTCACCAGAATGAACTTACCGGGTGGGTATCTTTGCACGCATGTTTGATCTTGCCATTAGTAAGGCGGCATCCTTGGAGCAGAAGTGGAGCTGCAGTGCAACTAAGGGATCCAGTCACTTCCTCTCTTTGGCTGGGGATTCATTTCATATACAGTGCTCAATGCTCCTTTTCTTCCATGCTTAAAATATATCCCCCCTGCTCAAGAATCTATATTAGATACTACACGGTATCCTCACTACAACCCATGTGGAGGGTGGGTACATGTGTGTACAGCAGCTTGGCAGGGAAGAGGAAAGCCTGATTCTGACAGCTTTGTAATCCAAACAATGAGGTTTTTTTTTTTTCTTTTTGTTTGCACCATTCATATTTAGCATTGTTTGGGGTGAAAGAAAAGCAAAAGGGAGCTGTGAAGAACATAGGGAAGAAGCTGCCTTGGTGCCTGGGGACCCCAGGTCCCTCGGATGAGGGACTTCCTTAATATTCTCACCATCATCTTGGTAGTGGTGCTGCTTCGTGTGTTTTCAGCATCCTCCAGGGAGCTTGTCACACATCAACTAATTCTGCTTGGCAGGGTTAGGGATCTGGACATTATTTTAAAATACATCATTTAATAGAACTCAGATATCTTCAAACCCCCAGCATAATATGTTTAATTTGTGGATCTTCTTTTACCTTACTATTGCAGTGCCTGGAAGCAACGAGCCTTTCATGACCCCTGGACAAATGCCCAATAGTGGCATACAAGATATGTATAACCAGAGTCCCTCTGGAGCCATGTCCAACATGAGCATGAGCCAGCGGCAGCAGTTCTCTTACGGCAGCGGCTATGACAGGAGGTGAGTCCATCTTCAGCAGAAAGCAAAGCCCATTCGCGGAAACCATCCTCTCCCTGTCTCATTTCCCCACGGCACGTTGCCAAGAACACAGCAGGCTACGTTTCCCCCAGCAGCTTAGTAAGTCTCTGGGTAATGACTGGGCCTGGGTGTTCACAGAAGTTGCTAAGGAGGGAAGCATCACACCTTAGATGTCACTCAGGCTGGAGCTGGCAGCAAGTGGGGGTGTTTGACAGCTGCCTGGTTGCTGTGCTGAGCTGTGAGGGCCTGAAGTAGCACTCACGTTAGACATCCTGACATGTTTGCAGATAAATGGTTGTTTGTTGGGCTTCTTAGGAAAAACAAAATCCCTGGACTAAATATGTCCGATTTGTGGTCGGATAATGAATTGGCTTAGGAGAGTCTGGAGTCTGTTGTCTGAGTTGTAAGGACATTAGGCTTTCTTCGTGTCCATCAGCATCCTCATAATTTATCTTCTGATGAAGTAAGCAAAAATAAATTCGATCCCTTTTGTTTATCCTGGAAAGGAGTTTGGAAAAAAATCTTAAAATCACTGGTGTCTGAGAATTGATATAGCCAGCAGAGAGGTTTGGGAATGTTTGGATTATAGTAAATATTCCAGTAAGCTTTGGAAGTATCTGCAGGAAGTATTCCTGCCACTACTTTCAAGCCTCACTGTTAGCTGAGTGCAGTCCAGGTGGTGCTGTGTGGCTCTTAGGCTTAACAGTGGAACGGGTTTCAGTGCGAGGAGGTGGATGTTATAGAGTAACAGGGCTATAATTGCGTCCTTCGGTGTCAGGTGACATTGCTGGGTTACGGGAGGTTAAGGTGAGATTAGGCATTCCAATGGAAAGTGATAAATCAAGAGATTTTTTTCCTTCAGGATTTTTATTTTTGGCAATTTTGGAGAATAAGGGTTTTTTCTTACAGAATGAGGTTTCTTTTGTCATTTTGTGGTTTGAACATGGTCTGGGTCCTGAAGGCGGTATGGGATCACCTGGTCAAACAGCACGATGCCTTTAAACAGTGACCCCAGCATGTACTCTCCTAAACATTGCCCTGTCCAGCAAAGGTGAACATTGATTTCTCTGTTCAATATCTGCAATACCCAGATAACAAGTGCTAGCAGCTTTTGTGAGAGCACATAAATAGTCTGGCTGTTCTTACTTAGGTTTTTACTGTTGGTTTAGTTTGTTGGTGTGGGAGGCTGTCTTTGGAGAATCGGTTGACCTCGTGCATCCATAGAGTTGTAGAGGTTAGAAGAGCAAACTACAAATTAACTGGTGTATTTCTGCACCAAGAATGAGCTGAACCATGCGTTACAGGCCCCAGTTCTCCTGTGCAGCATTAAATGATATAAATTCTGAAGGTTCTGCAACTTGGTTTGTGGCTGTTCTATGGCTAAGAAATTTAGTATTTAGGAACTATTCCCATATGTATGGCATATGTTTACCTTCACTCAGTTTTACCAGTACACGTGTCATCTCGGACAACTGTAGACTATTTCTATCAGTTATATTTTTCTTTCAAATGGCGTTGGATAATTCACCTATTCATTTCATAACTATTGGAGATACTGAACAGCTATTGTTTTTCCTCTGGTCAGTGAGTTTTCGGTACCTTTGGAAAAAAATCAGGTGTCACTCCTGTGTTTGTTTCTTGGCTTTCCTTGATGTAGTCCTGTACTCCAATAGTGTTCAGAGAGGAATTGCTGACATACTGGTTTGCAAGACAATGATATTTGTCAGTTGTAATACTTTCCAAGTGTTTCCTTTCAACTGACTATCTAAAATGCATTAAAATGTGCTAAAAACACTGCACTTGCAGTGTAGTGCCCCTCAGAGGTCGTAAAGGGCTATAGGTAAGTTTCCAAGAGCAACTTCAACCCTGCTTCTCACATGTGAAGCAACTATGCTTCATTAGGTAGCTTTGATTAAAAATTAGGTGAACCTTAGCAGAAATGCAATATAGTACTGTTTTACCTGATGTGTTTAGATGTTACATATTGTAATATTAATGATACTTGTACTCATTTTTTTTTCATTATGGTCCAAATAGAATAACATCTTCACTTTAAATCGTCAGTTAACTACTGGTTATATTCTTCAGCAATCCAGAGAGTAGCTTTCTTGGAGATCTACTCTTAGAACAGAAGAATTATGACTTGTCACCTCTTAGCTGTAAATCTTTTCCTGATTTGCAGGAAAAGACATTTTAAAAGGGCATTCACATTTAAAAAAATATTCCTACAGTGGCTGGTTTCTAGCTCCACTGCAGCTCTCTGCCTTTCTTCTCTTCTGACTGCACCCTGCTCCATCCCTGATTGCTATCCCTAAAACTCTCTGCCACGTCTTCCTCGCCGCCTTCTACCTGCTTTACCCGCTGCCTTCGGCTCCCAGCGGCGGCAGAGCTGCTGCCTGGGCTCTGGGCCCTGCCCCTCTGTGCCTTGTCCTGTTTCCACATGGTGAATATCTTCAAGACGTGAGATCGTTGTAGCAGTTTTGTTTTTCAAGTGGCTTGAAAATTCCAGCAGCTCTAAGTGATGATGTAAATGCTTCATTTTAGGCATGAACCATATGGGCAGCAGTATCCAGGACAAGGACCTCCCTCAGGACAACCACCATATGGAGGACATCAGCCTGGAATGTATCCACAGCAGCAGGTAGGAAAGGGGAAAACAGCTATATTCATAACGTACATTTAATAAATGGTCACCACAAAGATCCCTATACATTCAGGTAATTGTTTATACAAGGTATGTCTCTTGGCACAGAGGGCCACTGCAGCTGTGGTCAAAATCATAGCTCAAATGCATAAGCAGTGCGTATGCAACTGGAAAAATGTGTTAAATTATACTGTAAGAGTGTAAATGTTAATGGATATTCTGTGAATGTGCATCAAGCAAATGTCCCAGAGTAATAACCAGCAGACTGAGGAAGTATAATTCAAAGGTTAGTTATGGGATGCTACAAATGCAAAAAGCTGCTTGACAGTCAAAAGTAAGGGCCTCAACTGCTGTCACACAGCCCAGGGAACCCTTGAGAAAACCACTACAAGGGAAAACGCGCAAATAACCTCCCAGTTATTTAGAGTGCTGCAGTGGGTCATGCACTTAGTCCAGATAGTCACAGAATCCTTAAGGTTGGAAAGGACCTTTAGAGATTATCCAGGGTCCCCTACAGCACGTGCCACAGGACTCCGTGCAAGTGGGCCTTGAGCGGACCTTTCCAGAGAAGGAAACTCCACAACCCCTCTGGGCAACCTGTTCCAGTGCTCTGTCACTTTCACCGTTAAGGAATTTTTCCTCAAGTTTCTGTGGAACTTTTGGTAGTTCAGTTTGTGGCCATTACCTCTAGTTCTGCCGCTGGCCACCACTGCAAAGAGGCCAGCTTCATCCTCCTCACTCCCTCCCTTAAGGTATTTGTAAACACAAATTATCCATCTTTAATATATGTCATAGGGTATTAGCTTATCTGTATGTCATTTCTAGTAATACTGTGTTACAGATATATGAGGGGTAACAGTGTTAAAAGTCGATTGGAGACATTTGGAGACTTTAGCCTCTCTGCATAACCAAACTCTGTAACATCTTTGAAAATACAAACAATATTAATTGGGAGGTTTTCTGTAAAGGGTGTTGTTGCTAGATATGATTCAGTCTCATAAGTCAATGGCAAAACTCCAGTGACTTCCGCAGGATCCATTTCATCCGGCACATTGCCAGTCAGGCAGTAGTTGCCCTTGAAGGTAGCTTCTCAAATAGGAAATATTTCCCTATCTGTAATATAAATATCCAATTGTAAGCTAGCTTTCAGCCCATTTCAGATAAAGCTTTTCGGTTTAGGATACAGTTTTACTGAGTAATCATAAAATCAGAAGAGATCTTACCTTCTTAGTACAATGCAACCTATCTGAAATTAGTTTCAGAATTGTTTGCTTATCTGTTTGGTTCGGAAGCTTTATTGTTTTTTGAGCAAGAAGTTTGAGGTGATTTTGTGGGGAAATTGTAAAGATATGTAAAATAGAACAGCTTGTGACTCCCATACTAATACTTGTGGGGAATGTATTAGCCAAGTGTTCCCATAGGCAAGAGGACAGTTAGAATTTGTTAAAAAAAAAAAGAAAGGAAGAAAGAAATCCTGTCCTCAGTGCTTTGTACACTGACTCTTGAATGCAAAGTGCACTAATGCAGACAAACATTGAAGAACGAAGGACAGGGATCCAGGCGTTGGCCCTTCTTCCCACCCCCGCAGGGTTCCCCTTCTTTGCTTGACTAGAGAGTAAGGTTGCCTCTTCCTTTGTCTTCCTTTCTGCCCATTAAATCTCACTATAATGGTGCCAGACTAATGTGAAAAATGGACCAAAAGCTAGGGAATCACCTGGGAAAGGGGGTGCTTGGCGCCTGAACCCCTGGGGCCCTTTGACCCACGTTTATCAATTCCTGTGGGAATGCTTAAGAGCACTGTAATAAAAGTGACCTTGTGGGTGCCTTTCTGTCCTTGATGAGGTCTCCTAATTCCACTTAGCAGATGGAAAGAAACGTACAGTGTGCAGGCCGCTGTCACCTGCCCGGGATTTACCCAGGATGGGGAGGGAGCTCAACATTTCCTTTTGGTTGCCACTACACACATTGCCACTACAAATGCAAGGACATTGAATTGCCCTTAAAAGAAGGAAGGTGCTTCATTCCTAAGGTTTATTATTTATTATTCATTTAAGCACTGTGGACCACACTGGCAAAAACAAGCATCATCTTTTCTAGGTGTGGCAACTCCCAAGCTAGCTCCTAATGTATAAATTGGCCGTAAGTGCAAGAATTTACCACAGCAAGTAACTTATGCAGGACTGAAGAGAGGCACGGTCTTCATTTCTCAGATAGCCAGGCTGCTCTTTAGCAAGTTAAAAGAAGAAACAAAAAGAAAAAGATGACTTTCATGCAACACCAGGAGTTGTGGTTTTACATGCACCAAAGTTGGAAGATGAGTTTATGATTCCCAGAGCTGTTTTAACTGACCCATATTGAATACATACAGAATTTTATCTGATGTTAACTTTGGTACATTAGTATACATTGTGCGATGTGACTGAGTTAAGGTTTCTGGGGGAGCCATAACTTTGAGTTTAACTTAGATCATATATTCAAAAATTGCACATTTAATGCACGTTTTTTGCTTCAGAGCACTCAGTGCGGTTTGAACTGTGGAACAAACTCCCACAGGAACTAAGGACCATCACGAATCTCACCACCTTCTCAAACCACAAGATGTCTTTTCTGTCCTGTATCCTTAAAAATAAATACATACAGGTTTATATGACTTAAAAACAACTCGCCTCCCCCAAGAGCAGAGCAGCTCACCTTACTCAGCATTCACCCTTTTGAGAGGGTGAGAAAGAAGGAGGCAGCAAAGCCGACGTGGCAGCTCTCAGTTGCATCACTTAGTTCATTACTGATCAGCAGCACAGCAGTGC
Organism: Crypturellus tataupa; assembly: GCA_034781795.1. Classification (NCBI taxonomy): domain Eukaryota; kingdom Metazoa; phylum Chordata; class Aves; order Tinamiformes; family Tinamidae; genus Crypturellus; species Crypturellus tataupa. The sequence goes on from JAWLRI010000390.1 coordinate 4,452,422, forward strand.
ATATAAAGTGGAGCAGAATATTTGGGTTGGCCATTTCATAAAGTAACCTCATATTATATAAATTGTGACTAGGGGATTTGGGGAGAGGGATGGTTGCCCAAGCAGGACCGTCTTCCTAGCAAGTACACAAGGAGTAGCAAACAGAGCAAAAAAAGTTTATTTTATGGAGCCTAGACTCTGTTGTAACATCCAGTGTTTCAGACATATATGCTTGCAGCGTATCTTGGTGAGTTAGGAGTTTATTCAGTGCTTGTCCCTGGAAAAGATTAAGTCACTGAGTGGTTTTGAATATTTTTTTAGGGAACTAAGCATAAAAAAAGAAGTAAAAATATTTTGATGAGGACTGTTGCCTTTTCATGCATGTCATGAGCAACAAATAGAATTTTTTTTCTGACAGATAGGAATGGAGAGGGAAAGGGAGAAAATGAGAGTAAGCATGAGAAAATATAGCCCAAGGATAAGTTTCCTTTTAATATTAAGTTATAAGCACAGCAAAACAGAGGCTGCAAAAGCAGGCACTGGCTTAAGCCCAACCATAGCAGTGTGGGCCTGAGTCTGGGCTCAGTCCCCTCCTTCCAGACCTAAGAGCCTCCAGCTTTTTCATAACCTTTCAGATAGAGTGCTTGGACTTGTATGTCGAGTAAAAGTGACAAATCTTCTTTCCCAAAATTCTTTTCAGAACTACAAGCGACACATGGATGGCATGTACGGGCCTCCGGCCAAGCGCCACGAGGGGGACATGTACAACATGCAGTACGGCAACCAGCAGCAGGACATGTACAACCAGTACGGCAACGCCTACAGCGGGCCCGACAGGAGGCCCATGCAGGGCCAGTATCCCTATCCGTACAACCGGGAGAGGATGCAGGGCCCGGGGCAAATGCAGCAGCACGGGATACCTCCCCAGATGATCGGGGGCCCCATGCAGTCGTCGTCCTCCAGCGAGGGGCCTCAGCAGAACATGTGGCCGACGCGCAACGAGATGCCTTACCCTTACCAGAACAGGCAAGGCCCCGGAGGCCCCGCGCAGGCCCCGCCGTACCCAGGGATGAATCGCACTGATGAGATGATGGTACCTGACCAGAGAATAAACCACGAGAGTCAGTGGCCTTCTCATGTCAACCAACGTCAGCCTTCTTATATGTCATCCTCAGCCTCCATGCAGCCTATTACCAGACCTCCTCAGTCATCCTACCAGACGCCACCCTCTATGCCAAACCACATTTCTAGAGCTCCAAGCCCAGCATCCTTCCAGCGCTCTCTGGAAAACCGTATGTCTCCAAGCAAGTCTCCTTTCCTACCCTCCATGAAGATGCAAAAGGTGATGCCCACCGTTCCAGTGTCACAGGTCACAGGACCTCCACCCCAGCCACCTCCAATTAGGCGAGAAATCACCTTCCCCCCAGGCTCTGTAGAAGCATCGCAACCAGTCTTAAAACCAAGACGAAAGATTACCTCAAAAGATATTGGTAAGCATCAAAACAAAAGCCAAGGACAGAAACAGGCGGGGCAAAAGGGGGCTTGATTTCCTTGTCACCCTAGGAAACTATTTGACAGTTAACTTGGTAACTGTAAATGATTGTGTTCAGTAAAAATGTAATAACATCTACATCAGAAATGATGATGGGCGAAAGTCAATCCAGCAGATCTGACATGAAATGAAAGCAGTATTTTATATGGAGACCCAGAGTCTCCAAAAATATGTGTTTGCATAAAGATCAAACTTGTTTTGGACGTTCAAATTTCATGTGTTGAAAGGTCTTTCAGAAGGTCTGTTCAGTCAGCAATGCAACGTAAAGTTTTCGTTCCATAGAAGTTCACAATAAACAATACTGTTCTGTTGTGTACTTACAGACTGCCTTCTTTGAATGGCCCATTGACTCATTCAGTGTTACTTGTCATGTTTATTTCTCCCCTATTTTTTCCAAGTATCTTCCTATGTGGAATTCATGTTACTAATGTCACATTTCCAAGCTCCCGCGCCTCTGACAGAATATTCTGCTTTTATTTATGGACTGTTTGTTTTGCCAAATTTCTCAGAAGTTTGTAAGAACTTTATTTCAGTTTCAGCAAAACCAGGAAGAATGGCCCTGTTCAGATACTTCCCCAAATTAAGGCAAAGCAGCAGTTTTTCTAGAAACATTTCACAGGGCTAAGGGAAGCCATGAAACTAGGGTGTTGAACAAGCAGTGTTTATGAACACTGTATAATTGAAACGACTTCATTTATATTCTGCATTCTCAGCATGATATAGTTTGTACTTTAAAAACTCATTGATGGTCTCCTAGCATATGCTAACGCTGTTGTACTTTCCTTTCTTTCTTTCTCCAGTTACTCCTGAGGCCTGGAGAGTGATGATGTCTCTCAAATCTGGTCTTTTGGCTGAAAGTACCTGGGCGCTAGACACTATTAATATTCTTCTGTATGACGACAGCACTGTTGCTACTTTCAACCTCTCTCAGGTAGGTGGGAAAGCAGTACTGTCTTTCAGCCTTTTAAGGAAAGGAAACGGAAATAAGGCATATGGGAAAAGGCTGAACTCTCTTAAAATCTTAAATATAAATTTGAATATCCCAGAAGTTCTCTCTTTAATTATAACAGTGAGAAGCAAGAGATTAACATAAGGGTGTCTCTTGTGAAAATAACTGTGCAGGAGTATTAGAATTTCAGCAACAGCAAAAGCTTGTGTTAAGTCATTATTTGTTATAGTACATGGACAATCCTAAAACACAGCAATACGTTAGTGATTTAGTTTAACTCTTTTTTCCATAAAGGGCGTTTCAAAATGTTAAGCTGATTCAAGACTGTCTTTGGGTCTCCACTTGTCGTATTTCACTGATCCAATAGAGAGCTGCTGGAGTTTCTGAACTGCATGTCTTTTATTCAGTTTCTCCTTCCAGTAAATTAGCCTCGTACAGAAATACCCAACGGACAATTTGAAGGCTAAACTCTGCTGTCTATCCACAGGACAAAGTAACATAGGATTTCATTGTATGCTTTTGCCTTACTACTTGCCAGCATTTCTCAGCCCTGCTCTAACCATTGGCTGTGGTAGTGATAGATGGTATGGTAATATAATTTGCATGATATAAAATTTGTACAAAGTGAATATGCATTTTATCTGTGCCATTCATTTGTTGGTTATTAATAGATTAACTGAAAGGGTTTTTTTTTTTAATATAATGACCCTTTTTAAGGTAGACACAGATTGTACATTTTGTCCCACCTATTTTTAGAAATGGAGATATCTATAGCACGATTCAGCTCATCCTGAAGTAGAGATCTAAAACAGGTCAGCTGAATCATACCCCAGAAATGGCCTGTAAGAGGTCACTGATTATAACAGGAATCCATACAATTAGGTTAGAGGTACAACTGTTGCTTATGTCTGAGGTTGTAAGGTGCATTTCCTGCAAATTCTACCAAAATTTTCATTAAAGCATCCTGTGCAAGTTTTACAGAATATCAAATAGTCTTTACATTTATTTGCTTCCTTTTGCCTTGAGCTTGATTTGAGAGTTGAGAATTCTGTGTGATAACTGATAATTCTCGCAGTTCATAAATTTTGTTCTTAATTCTTTTCGGATTTGGCAGTTGAATTTGCAATAAAATTCCGAACATAATAGAGACTAGTCATCTAACTAAAGAAAACAAAAGAACTATATGAAATATGATTTAAATTAACTTGGGGTATAAGGACAAAAGGATATGTTTTGCAGAACACCTATTAGTCTACAATTACAGCCACCATTAAAGCCAGACAATCGGGCTGAATATAGTAACAGCGAAGCATCTTTAATAATAAAGCCACAGAGGGCAAATTAGCATCAAGTTCAACCATTGTCTTTCAGTAAGAATGTCATTACAAGTTAATTAAGAGGATTAAGCCCAAATGAAAACTGTTTCTGAAGGGTGACTTACAGCTCCCTACTCCAATAACAATTTTTAAATATTGACAGCATGAAGAAAACTATTCCAATAGAGATGGGCTATTAGCTTAGGATGTCAGTACCTAGAAGCAGTACTGCTAAGTCCCAGAGGTTGGACACTTCCATTTTGAGACTGAGGCATCAGAGGAGAGGAAGAACATTCACATGGTTGACTTGAGGCATCTGATAAAAATTCAGCTCAGAGAACCAGAATTAGTTAGAAACTTCAGTTCTCTGAACAGACAGTGAAGAGTATTAGGCACTGCCAAGCGAACAGGACACCTAGGTTAGATGTCTGCTGTAGCTTCAAGGAGGCATCATGTAAACAAAGTGCTGTCCTTCTGATGTTACAATTCAAACAAATGGCACCAGGAGAATCTGCAGATAGAAAACTTACTCAGTGGACAGAATGTAGAAGAATTTCTTTGATTAACTTTTGCCATGCAGGATCTAGTCTAAAGTCCAAAGCAGGAGGAGGGAAATCTGTACAGATGTACGTGTCCCTGTTCTTAATGACATTCCATGCAGTGAAAAATATTTATCTGATTTCTGTGTTCTTTCTTCTCCCCTCAGTTGTCTGGATTTCTTGAGCTTTTGGTAGAGTATTTTAGAAAATGCCTGATTGACATTTTTGGAATCCTTATGGAATATGAAGTGGGAGATCCAGGTCACAAAGCACTTGATCACAAAGCAGCCAAGAAAGATGATAGCCAGTCCTTGGCAGAGGATACTGGGAAAGAGGAGAACGATGAATGTATTGACTATTTTGATGAAGAGGAGGAGGAGGGGGAGGATGAAAAGGTAGAAGGAGAAGAAAAGAGCGTTGTTTTTTCCACTCCTGGTGCCATTGCTGATCCAAGTGAGAGGCCAAAACAAGCCAGTAAATTTGACAAGCTGCCAATCAAGATTGTAAAGAAAAATAATCTGTTTGTTGTTGACCGATCTGACAAACTTGGACGTGTTCAGGAGTTTGATAGTGGACTTCTCCACTGGCAGCTTGGTGGTGGTGACACGACCGAACACATCCAGACTCACTTTGAAAGCAAGATGGAGATTCCTCCACGCAGGAAAGCCCCTCCTCCCTTGAATTCTCCAAGCAAAAAGAAGGACCTCGAAGGGAAAGGCGAATCTGAAGAACAACAAGATAAAAGTATAACAGCCACCATTGATGATGTCCTCTCAGCTCGGCCAGGAGCGTTGCCCGAAGACTCCAACCCTGGTTCCCAAACGGAGAGCAGTAAATTTCCCTTTGGGATCCATCAAGCCAAAAGCCACCGGAATATTAAACTGCTAGAGGACGAGCCAAGGAGCCGGGATGAGACTCCTCTATGCACCATAACCCACTGGCAAGACTCCCTGGCCAAACGCTGCATCTGTGTGTCAAATATCGTCCGTAGCTTGTCTTTTGTGCCTGGCAATGACACCGAAATGTCCAAACATCCAGGCTTGGTGCTGATCCTGGGAAAGTTGATCCTTCTTCACCACGAGCATCCAGAAAGAAAGCGAGCGCCACAGACGTACGAGAAAGAGGAAGAGGAGGACAAAGGGGTGGCCTGCAGCAAGGATGAATGGTGGTGGGACTGCCTCGAGGTCTTGAGGGATAATACATTGGTCACATTAGCCAACATTTCTGGGCAGCTAGACTTGTCTGCTTACACGGAAAGCATCTGTTTGCCAATTTTGGATGGCTTGCTGCACTGGATGGTGTGCCCGTCGGCGGAGGCACAGGATCCTTTCCCAACTGTGGGGCCCAACTCGGTTCTTTCGCCTCAGAGACTCGTGCTGGAGACCCTGTGTAAGCTCAGCATCCAGGACAATAACGTGGACCTTATCTTGGCCACGCCGCCCTTCAGTCGTCAGGAGAAACTCTACGCTACTTTAGTTAGGTACGTCGGGGACCGCAAAAACCCGGTCTGCCGAGAAATGTCCATGGCGCTCTTATCGAACCTTGCCCAGGGGGACACGCTGGCAGCGAGGGCAATAGCTGTGCAGAAGGGGAGCATCGGCAACTTGATAAGCTTCCTGGAGGACGGGGTCACCATGGCCCAGTACCAGCAGAGCCAGCACAACCTCATGCACATGCAGCCCCCGCCGCTGGAGCCACCCAGCGTAGACATGATGTGCAGGGCAGCCAAGGCCTTGCTGGCCATGGCGCGCGTGGACGAGAACCGCTCGGAGTTCCTTTTGCACGAGGGGCGCTTGCTGGATATCTCCATATCTGCTGTCCTGAACTCTCTGGTTGCATCTGTCATCTGTGATGTACTTTTTCAGATTGGGCAGTTATGACATAAGTGAGAAGCCAAGCATGTGTGAGTGGAGATTAGAGGGTCACATATAACTGGCTGTTTTCTGTTCTTGTTTATCCAACGTAGGAAGAAGGAAAAAAAAAGAATCTTTGCTCCTCTGCCCCATTCACTATTTACCAATTGGGAATTAAAGAAATTATTAATTTGAACAGTTATGAAATTAATATTTGCTGTCTATGTGTATAAGTACATCTTTTTATTTTATTTTTTTTTAACCAAAGTTGCTGTCTAGTACATTCAAAGGTCACACTTTTTTTTTCCATAGATTATCCTTTTCAATGTTCTTTTCCATGTTTGTATTGCATATTTTTTGGGAAGCGAACTAGTGACTTTTAAAAAAATGTTATGGCAAACCATTGTATGATGGAAAAAATTTTCACAACTTTGAAACGAAAAGGTGACAAATTACCAACATACCAAGTTCCTGTGTGTTTTATTTTTTCAAATAAGGAAAAAATATAAAAAAACTTGTATACCATCACCCAAAGCTCTGTGCAATAGAAGATTCTAGTGATGTAGGTGTAGGGGATCAAGGAGGGTGTCAGTCAGTAGTCAAAACTATATACAAAATGATATGGGTTTCTCCACAGGAGAAATGGCTACATTAGGCTAGGAGCAAAACAAAACAAAAAATTCAAGTTAAAAGATTTTTAAACAAAACCTGATGATGAACATCAATTGCTTCCTCACCAGAACTGTCGTGTCTACATCTGTTTTTTTGACCTTCCACCATGACAGTTCTTCACAATTCCTTTAATCATTTTTTAAAATATTTTTTTATTGCCTAAGGGCCGTGATGTATATAGAAGTTGTACATTAAACATACCCTCATTTTTTTTTTTTAGTACAAAGTTTTTAGTTTCTTTTTCATGATGTGGTATCTACAAAGTGCTAGTAGAATTATTTTTTTTTCTTTCATTTGGGCCATATCTCCAGAAAATAATAATAAAAAAAAAAAGAAAAAAGAAAAAACCCATCACAGGAAACCAACAACTGAGGGTAATGTACAAGTTTCTGTATGTATAAAGTCATGCTCTATTTCGGGAGAGCAGCCGATCACAATTTGCTTTATAAATCAAGGTGTGGAAATGGTTACGTATGGATTGATTTAAGAAAATGGTTACCAGTCTACAGACAAAAAAATATATACAGGAAAAAAGGAAGAAACACAACTTCAAAGATTTTTCAGTGACAAGAATCTGCATTTGTATTTCAAGATAATGTAGTTAAAAAAGAAAAAACTTGATGTAAATTCCTCCTTTTCCTCTGGCTTAATGAATTTCATTTATTCAGTATAAAATCTTTATATGTTCCACATGTTAAGAATAAATGTACATTAAATCTTGTTAAGCACTGTGATGGGTGTTCTTGAATAATGTTGTAGTAGCCATGTGGGGTATCCAAAAGCAAACTAATTACAGGAAAGAGCAATAATGATTGTTCTCTTTCCCCTACCTTACTATGACCTTCAAAAATACTGATCTATTGTTTGAGTATTGCAGCAGCTTGCTCTCCTTTTAGAAAAACTTTCTCAGATCACAGGGAAGAGTTTTGAGTTATTAGTTATAAAACTAGGGGGCCTCAAAGGGGACCGACACTGTGCAGGTTTCCAGTCTCAGTGCTGTGTTCAAGGTGTGGGTCTGAATTTGAATGTTAGAAGAAGTGACACAAGATTTTGTTGAAGCAATAACCCTCTTCAAGAAACTGATCTGTATTCACTACCTGTAATTCTCTCCATTGGTTAAAGGTGCAAATACCCCAGTGTTGTGGGTATTTAGAATAAACACCCACCCACTTCTAGATACTGTATGTGTCATTGCATACTTCCAGGGCCTCTCATCTGGGATCCCCCATTCCAGTGGATCGGGCTTTAACAGAGCACATCCATCCTTAAAATTGTCAGGAAATGGCCATTTCAATTCCAGCTCTTCCCTGGCTTCAGATACGTCCACTCTCTCACCTCGTGATACCTTGTTGCTGAATACTGTTCAAGCCCTAAGTTTTGCTGTTCCCTCTTGGATCATTGGCTTTGTCAATGTGATCATAAAAAACTTAATAATAATCAATTTCCCTGGAATTGCCACATAATTGCACTATTAGTGAACGGTCTCCCCTCCAATCACAACTCAGAGGCACTTGAAGATTACTACTCCCCCAAACCCCTTTGACATACAGTCCATCTTGTTCAAATAGATTGCTACAACATTAATATATGGAAGGGAATTTCAGAGACAGGTAAAGTATATACAATTATAAGCCAAGTTTGAAACGTGACTCCCTAGTGTCATGAAAAGTAATTTTTCCTTCCCCTTTTCTTAGGCAGCAATCTCTGCCTCCCACATCACCTGCTGCCGCCGTCTCTCGTTCTTGCCTAACAACACATTCAGAAGTAGGGGGTGAGTTATAACCCCCTCGTACCTCCTCATCACAGAAGGAGGCATATTTCAGAGATCATTTTTTTCATGGCTTAATATGAGGCAGTGTAGAAGTAGTAGCCCATACTGCCCTTATTTCTTAACAACATTTTACTGCTTGATTTTACCCCATGGATACAAGCAAGCTGTTAAATAGAGGCTCACCTGAGCTTCCCTCATTCTTTCTTTCCAAGGACATCTGATGTCTGTTTTTTTTCCTCCTCAGTGTTCAGACCTGGGTACCCGATGGGGAAAGCTGCACCTGTGGCAAAACAGACATGATGATAGCGTGAGCTGCCAGGGTTTTAATGTTCACAGCTCTGCTTTGAGCCTGGCTGAATGAAAAGAGTGGGAGCGAAAGCACATGAGGCAACCAGCCCGATGTAACGTGGCTGCCCCTCTGCCAGGTGGGACAAGTGCTGAAACTGGCAACTGCACGGGGAACTGGTGGGGTGCAAGGAAAAGGTTTGTGCAGATGCTGCCTGAATGTGACCAGGAGCAAATGATCCAAACTACTAATTAACAGCGCAATTCACTTATCAGGAGAAAGGCGAAAGCTCTCTCATTCCCTCTCCTGTCAGTGTATGATGGTTCCCCTCCCACTAGCGGTCCCTTTAGCCATGAGAAAGACTTACACCTTAGATTGGAAGACCTACTCATGAGAGCTGCAATCTTCTGCTAGCCTGTTTTGACTGAATAAATCGGAGTTGCGCTTCATCTAGTTCTTACACAAGCTATTTTTTTCAGTTAAAGAAAAACAAAATCAGAAAAAAGTATATTTTCCTGATGATGTGAGCACAGATACTCTGTGGTGAAGCTGCAAATAGTGCTAATGAGAAGATGAAATCTAGGAAATTCCGAAAACGCAATGACTTATTTAGGGGACGGCAGCCAATTAGTATTTTAGGCAATAACCAAACCCCAAAATACTTGACTGGTACATTAATAAGCTCCCTGTTCTTTTGGCAAGCCCCAGTAAGTAATTGCAATGAGGTATGTGGAATCACTAAATCTCACTGACCTTTAGAATCATTTCAGTAAATGAGAGGACTGCCCATTTTGGCAAGGAAAAAAAAATGTTCCTTGTTAACCTCATTTCCTACCTTATCATTGGCAAGGAAAAATTCCTGCTCAGAACTACGTTTTCAACTACCAGAAGAAAAAGATACAGAAAAAAAAATCACCCACATGCTTAAAGCCTTAGCACTTCCCCATCTTTTGCTGTTTTACACCACAATCAATTCTGTGCCATACACCACTAGTGCGGGTCCATTTTCTTTTTGCTCAGCAGATATCCAGAAAAGATACTCATAGAAATATGCAACAAAATCACAAACCCACCTTACATTAATGACTCCTTTATTACACTTCCCCAGTGCGATGCAAAGTCTATCTCTTACTTTGCAAATGATATCTTTGCACATCTTAATCAAACAAAAAAGTCAAGCATAGCTGACACATGACAAAAACACCTCCACCCTGTAAACATTACAAGGTTAGGCAGAAGAAGGTTCTCATTTCAGCCAGTGTTTTAACCTATTTTCATGGAGTTTCATTCAGTGCAGGGCTACTGTGAAGCTGCTGTTAATGCTATTTGCTAATAAAAAAATAACCACCAACCAGCTCCTCCCTTCACTACAAGATGAAGACTGAGCACTGAAAAATGAATTGAGGGTGCACATTACAACTATTTTACCTTGTCAAGAAGCTGTATATTGGTTCATTATTTTGTGAAAAGTAGTGCTTGTGTACCCTAAATCTATATAGAGATATATAGAGAGATTTATATATATATAAATACACAGATATATTTATGTAAGTATATCTACATGTCTCTTGCTTAACTGTAGTAACAATTACTATAACAAAAGTCAGTATTTTATATATTTTAAGTAAGAAGCAGAGACTTGAATTTTGAAACAAGAATTCTCCAGAGAGCCATGATAACTATTATTTTTATCACCACAAACCTCTAGTACCACCAGCCACCCAGCCGCGCACAAAAAGCAGGAGATGACAGTCCCTGCTGCAAAGAGCCTCTGCACTGAGTCATGGACAAATAATTGTGTATGGTGACAGCAGACAGGAGAAAATGGCAATAAAAACAACAATAAATTAAAACAACATGAAATACAGAAATTCCTGTTCTTGAGACAGAATGCAATTACCAAGAGCTAGAATGTGGCCTCATATTGCTGACAATTTTTTTCATAGGAGAGTTTGTGAAATTTCTGGGGTTTGACCTATTCCACCTCCTCTTCGTGAAACACTGCATTCCCCACCAAGGCGGCAGAGCCGGTAGCAAGCGCAGCCCTCAGCCCCAGCTGCTCCTTTGCTCCCCCAGGTCCCCTCCCAAGCGGCTCTCCTGGCTGCTCAGGAGCTTGTTCCCTCCATGTCCCCACTGCTAGCAGAGCAATGCCCGGTTTAACCTTGTTCCGTTTTGCTGCTATCAATCAGGACAGTTTCTTCTCAGTTTGAGAGCCACTCATTGCAGCACAACATATGGGGAACATGGATTTCCCAGAAATTCCTTAATACTGGAAGAGAACAGTAAGAGGGAGGAAAGGGAAGGTTCTTGTAGAAAGGGAGGCTGAGTAGGAAGATGAAACCCAAGAAAAAGCATCCTATGTCCCTGCTGCGTTGCTCTAGTTTTACATTTGGGTCATTCCAAAGAAATTAATAAACCAAGCTAGGGGAATTTGGCATTTCAGTGGTAGCTGGGATAAAGTGAACAGAAAAGGGGTTTTTAAAGGGAAAGGCGCTGGGAAAAGGAAGGGAAAGGAAAAGATGAGAGTTCTCATGTGTAAATCTAATTTTTACCTAATGGCATTGCCTTTTCAAATCCCCCCCAAAAAGAGCATGAATGGGGAAAAATTAATATTGACTTGATGGTTAAATTCACCCACACTTGTTTATTTGAATGGCACTACCAGAAATGGGTTTTCCACGTCTGGCTGCTGATTCTGCTGTTGTCAGTGACTCTGAGTACAGGAAACATCTGTCTGGACTGCATACCAAATCCAGCTATTTACATGTCTAGCTGACTTGATTTTTACCAGGATTTTTTTATTCTAACAAAAGCCTAAAATGTATTTCATTTCAGTGTTATTCTGTGTACAAATCTGCAGGTTTTATTTTACGTTGTTTTTTCAACTGGCCTGAATTAATGAGATGAAGGGGCCAGATCTCATCTGATGCTTCAATACCGCTACCTCATCTTGCCCTGCATTTGTTAATTTATTTGCTTGCTCCATAATATATATTGCATTTCCATTAATTAAGGACAGTTATTTACATCGAAAGGATGATGGGGTGGAATTGCCTAGTTAGCAGGGCAAATCCCAAATGGCTTGGGCATCTCTGTAATGTTTATCCAGGTCTGCAAAGAGACTCCTGAAGGACGATCATTCTGACTTTCATCCCACTTCAGAGTTCTTTTAAAGCAAGCTGACATATAATCATGCCAGGAGGAAGATACACGAAACACTGCTAGTCTCAAGCTAGAAAAAAAGGTTTACAGTATTCCACGATGTATTTCTAGTTTGCATTTAACAATTTGCTAAACAGTTCTACACACACATCTGCAACCAAGAGAAAAAAAAAGAAAGAAAACACCTAAAACGTGTCAAATTATAACAGAAAACTACAAAACCAACTATTAAACCTGCATTTCTCTAAGAGAACTAGTAAAGAAACACTATTCCATTGGTTCCAGTGGACTTCTTATAAAGGGTGATTTTAGGGTTTTGGGTATGAAACATAAAGTACAGAATGGAACAGAGCAACTGAGAAATATCAAGATTTAGGTACAATAAGTCTTCATCAGCAAACTAGCCCTACGCATTTCATATGCTGTTACAGAAAACAGACTTGCATCAACAAGCTCTTTCGTTGCCAATATCCTGTAGCCACCAAGCGCATTTCCTCTGCTCCAACATGTACGAAGTGTTTGGTAGCACATAAATTGTGCTATGTTTGTAGTATGTGCCTCAATACTGTTAGTTCTGAACAGTTTGTCCCTTTAGCGGGGCTTTGAATTCTGTAAGTAGGAAGCACCATCTTGTCAAAAATAAAATAACATCAAATAAAATAAAATAAACACACAAGACCAGAGTCAAGGCTCCCGATTCTGCAGCGTGTCACTGTGTCACTTGTTTTGCCTCTCTGTGCCTCAGTATCTTCACCTGCCAAGCAGGCACAATGACAGTAACTCCATCCCCAGATGCTGTTGCAGTTTTCATTAATAGCTGCATCGCTTTGGCAGCTTTGGATTGAAGGCATCGTATCAGATAACTTTATATACTGCATAACTGAAATGAAACTGTGCAAATGAAAAGCCTAATTTCAGAAAGGTTTTAGATCACCTGATTTGCATTATGTGGCACCAGAATACACCGACTTGCTGGTTTCTGTTCCATATTATAGAAAAATTTGATTCACTACCAACAATTGCTTCTGAAGTATGAAGCAGGCATTTTTAATATGAATCCTTTATATAGCAGACACGTGACTTCAATGCCCTTTGCTTGTGTTCATCCTCCATTTTATGCTGCCATGAATGCTTCCCTGGCATATCTCTTAACAGAGCAGTGGAAGAGAAGGTTTCTGTTTTGCCTTTCCCCTCCTAGTATTTACCCCTTAAATCTCTGATGCTGCTTCCTTCCCTTAAAGGTTAGTACCAAATACAGACACTTGGTATTTAAAAAAAATACCATGGGTTTTGTCCATAACAGAGACCTTTTATTATACACCAAGACTCATTCAATTTGTGCCAGATTTTATAACCAACTGAAGAGATACAATAGTATCTCTTCAAGGTTCCTACCTCGTAGAGGGAAGTGACTATAACCATAACGATCTCCCAGCCTCCTCAGTGCGGAGGTGGTCGAGGTGGCTTCTCCTCAGCCTGTGAAGGAGAAGAGAAAGGCTGCAAACTATTTAACTTGCATCTCTACTCCTCTCCAAACAGGTGAGCATGTCACTTGTGGTAAGCATGACTAACCTCTCCAGTCAGCAACTGTAACTTCTTCAGGTTTCAACTATAGGGTCTTTTAAGTAAAGAAAATTTGCTTCAAATATCATAAAAACTGCCCGTGTAAAAGCACTTAAGTACATGACCAGTGCACCCTGAGGAAATAACATTATCGCTCAGTCACAGATGATTCTGCTTCCCAAGTGGCTCACAGGTATTTACCAATGTAACACATACCCCTAGCTACCCAAACATGCCTATCCTGCCTTGAAAAGCCAAGCCACAGAGCCAAAACATTTAGTGGACCGTGATCTCAGACAGATTTCATTCTTTAGGTATGGCACAAAGAAGAAAATATTCCAGAATATAAAGTGCATGGATCAAATCCACTAAATAGCTTCTTTTAAGCAGCAGACTAAGCCCAAACTTGGTGCTCTGAGCCACTGTGCCCATTCCTGACAGCTGAAAGAACCATGCTTAATAATACACAACTGCAGCTGGCGCCATGATTTTGTTCTCAAGAAAGTTGCACCTAGATACATTGCCTGCGGGCTGAAGACAGACCTATTTTCCTAGCTGCAGGGACCAGAATCCTCAGCTAGAGCAAGTCACTGCTCTCCTAGTGAAACAGCTGGAGCGACACTGCTTTGCACCACCAGCCACACTTGTATTATGCATCGGCAGGAGCTCATCTGTGCACTTCCACCTGTTATCCACCTCTGCAATTTGCTTGATTGCAGTGGAGCGGCTCATGATACGCTCCACCATAAGGGGTATCAGAGCACAGGCGAGTGCTCACATCAGAAATGTTTCTATATACGTCCTGGCTTTCACATGGTGCACTTTGAACTTGTCTTTTAGGACAAAAAAAATACTGTGATACATTTTGGCATTAATCTCAAAGTAAATCCCTATCATATCGTTTTCTCCAAAATAGATAACATGACGGAACTCAATTTTAGCATTTATTCACATGAGCTTGGAAACAGAATATTTCTTTTATTAGCTTATTTAGTTGCAATCAGATATGTTTTTCTGGCTGCGGTCTCATCAGGCAAGCAGGTTATCCGTCCTAGCCCATTCCTGACAGAAGTTATCTCTGCAAATCTGACAGCACTACTGCTGGTGGTGTATTTCCTAACCTAATGCAGGCAAGGTGGGTTAAGCACTTAATAACACAGTCAGGTTTTTGTTTAGTTTTCTTCATCCAGGACATTTTGACAGCTACTATGACTGTACGACGAAAACACATCTGACAGAGCTATTCACCCATTACCCTTTGAGCAATGATTTGTTGCTAGCTGCATACCATCCACAAGCTAGCTGACTCGATTCACCTCCCAGAATACCCCAATATGCAGCATAAGAGATAGCATGCACCGGAGTCTCAGCCTGACGGCACGGGGGCTGCACAGCTGCTGGCCCCTGATACCATCAGTGGTGCCAGAGTAACATATCCATCCAGAAAGGGCACTGTAAAATATACTGATAAATCCTTATATAAGGAAAAAGTGCAATTCCTGCTAAATCCTCCCAATATAGGCAGTCTGCACACCTGGCTTTCATGCCTGGACCTACCATTTGTGAAACCACACTGTTTACTTGCAGGAATGAGACGAGAACCGCTTCTCCTTTCACCTGGGGAGGTCATCCAGGACGCGCCAGCACAGAGGTGGTATTTCAAGGTCTGGAAGGCCGCACACATGCGTTTGGACAGCGATGCCACTGAGCAGGCAAGGCCAGAGGCTGACAGTGCCTGGAGGTTCCTGCAGAGCGTTGATTATAACTTTTTAATGCAGGTTGTGGATTAGCCGAAAAGGAAAGCTGGGCTAATGAACCTTGTGCTAACAAATGGAGAGGGACTTGTTAGGAGATGTGAGGGTGGGGGATAGCCTCGGCTGCAGTGACCATGAGTTGGTGCAGTTCAGGATCCAACGAGGAGGAGGCAGGGCTGGAGGTAGCCTTGCAACCATGGACTTCAGGAGGACCAACGTTAGCGTCTTCAGAGACCTCCTCGGAAGAATCCCATGGGCTAGGGCTCTAGAAGGAAGGGGGGCCCAAGAGAGCTGGGTAGTTTTCAAGCGTCACTTCCTCAACGCTCAACAATAGTGCATCCCTGTGCGTAAGAAGTCAGGCAGAGGGGGCAGGAGACCTGCGTGGATGAGCAAGGAACTGGTGGCAATGCTCAAGCAGAAGAAGGCAGTATACAGAATGTGGAAAAAAGGACAGGCGCCCTAGGAAAAATACAGGAGCGTAGTCAGGGAATGCAGAGATGCGACAGGGAAAGCTAAGGGGTGTTTGGAACGCAACCTGGCAAGGGATGTTAAAAATAACAAGAAAAACATCTACAAATATATGAACAGCAGAAGGAAGATCAGGGGAAATGTGGGTCCTCTGGTAAACGAGGTGGGCACCCTGGTTACGAATAACACAGCAAAAGCAGAGTTGCTGAATGCCTTCTTTGCTTCAGTGTTTACCAAGGGCAGCCCTTTAGAGTCCCAGGCCCTAGCGACAAGAGAAGAAGCCAGGAGAGAGGACGACTTGCCCTGGGTAGAGGAAGATTGGGTCAGAGAGCACCTAAGGAAACTCAATAACCACAGATCCATGGGCCCTGATGGGATGCACCCCCAGAGTTCTGCATGAGCTGGCGGATGTCATAGCTAAACTGCTCTCCATCATCTTTGAATGATCCTGGAGAATGCGGGAGTTGCCAGAGGACTGGAAGAAGGCCAATGTCACGCCAGTCTTCAAAAAAGACAAGAAGGAGGATCTGGGCAACTACAGGCCAGTGAGCCTCACCTCTGTACCTGGAAAAGTGATGGAACGGCTCATACTGGCTGTTGCCTCCAGGCACATGGAGGACAAGAAGGTGCTCAGGACTAGTCAACATGGATTCACCAAAGGGAAATCATGGTTGACTAACCTGATAGCCTTCTATGATGGCAGGACCAGCTGGATAGATGAGGGGAGAGCGGTGGATGTTATCTCTCTTGACTTCACCAAGGCTTTTGACACTGTCCCTCACAACATCCTCCTAGACAAGCTCCGGAGGTGTGGGATAGATGAGTGGACGGTGAGGCGGATTGGCAACTGGCTATATGGCAGAGCTCAGAGGGTGGTGATCAGCGGTGTGGAGTCTAGTTGGAGGCCTGTGTTGAGTGGTGTCCCCCAGGGGTCAGTCCTTGGTCCAGTCCTGTTCAATTTATTCATCAATGACCTGGATGAAGGCACAGAGTGCTCTTTCAGCAAGTTTGCTGATGCCACGAAGCTGGGAGGAGTAGCGGATACTCCAGAGGGCTGTGCTGCCATCCAAAGGGACCTGGACACCCTGGACAACTGGGCAGTAAGAAACGTCATGAAATTCAACAAGGCCAGGTGCACGGTTCTGCACCTGGGGAGAAATAACCCCAGACACCAGTACAGGCTAGAGACCAACCTTCTGGAGAGCAGCTTTGCCGAGAAGGACCTGTTGTGGTGGATGACAAGTTGACCATGAGGCAGCAGTGTGCCCTCATGGCCAAGAAGGCCAATGAGATCCTGGGGTGCATTAAGAGTCTCCAGCAGGTTAAGGGAGGTGATCCTGTCCTTCTACTCAGTCCTGGTGAGGCCACGTGTGGAGTACTGTGTCCAGTTCTGGGCCCCCCAGTACAAGAGGGATGTGGAGCTCCTGGAGAGAGTCCAGCACAGGATGATCAGGGGCCTGGAACATCTGCCTTACAAGGAGAGGCTGAGGGAGCTGGGTCTGTTCAGCCTGGAGAAGAGAAAGCTGAGAGGGGACCCGATCAGTGTCTGTAAGTACCTCAAGGGAGGCCGTGAGGAGGATGGGGCCAGCCTCTTTTCAGTGGTGGCCACCAACAGAACTAGAGTAAATGGCCATCAAAAGTTCCAAAGGAACTTAAGGAAAAATTTCTTGACAGGGAGAGTGACAGAGCCCTGGAAGAGGCTGCTCAGAGAGGTTGTGGAGTCTCCTTCTCTGGAGATCAAGACCCACTTGGATGCCACTCTGTGCCACATGCTATAGGGGGGGGTTGGACTAGATGACCTCTAGAGGTCTCTTCCAACCTTAAGCATTCTATGATTCTACATATATATGCATATAAACTTGTATTTCATTAGAGGGATGTATTGTCACCATTTGAACCTTTGGTTGTTGCCTAACCTACTGATTTTTGTAGCATAGTTTAGTTTCTAGAGAACGGGATTTCAGGACATTTTTTTCAGCTTTTCAAAAATCACAGCAGAACTGAAGGAGAGCATACATAACTTACAAACTTACAAACATTACTTCCTCAAATAAAACTTGTACCAACTCCACTGTCATATTCTGAAAACAGAGAAATAGCTGGGATTTTCTCAAGAAAACAAAGTGAGTGGAGAGGGAAAAAAACTGTCATAGAGATGGCTCGATGGGTGGCAAAGTTTGTGAAAAATTGCATCCTCAGAAATGGACGTGCCATCCTCACATCTGCAGAAGGCAATATAATGATGTTTACTGCAAGAAGTATCACTTTTGCACCCCATAGATTACCAAGAAAAATTGCACTCAAAATAAGAGAAGAAATAATAATAATAATAATAATAAAGCAAAGCAATAATAAAACTTTCCAAAACTTTTTTTTTTTAATTTCTGTGATGAGTTAGTTCTGCATGCAGCCTAGGATTCAACCAGTAGTACAGAAGAACCAGTATACAGAAGTACAGGAAACTTCCTGGATTGGCACTGCTGTGGACATACATTCAGTACTGCAGAGAACTCTAAACTCTGGAATTTCCTCCCGATTACCCTGACATCAGCAAAGAACAGAATCCCTGATCATTCACAAATGCAGATGCTTTATATGACAACTTTGTTTTTGACAGAAGTCATTAACCGAAATAGATACCATTTTACCACAGTGGTAAGCTGATGGACACATTTATCACACTCCTCCTGCCTTGCATTAATATTGTAATACTATTATTAAAGCATTGTTAAGTCTAGA
The DNA here is from genome assembly GCA_034781795.1 of Crypturellus tataupa. Classification (NCBI taxonomy): domain Eukaryota; kingdom Metazoa; phylum Chordata; class Aves; order Tinamiformes; family Tinamidae; genus Crypturellus; species Crypturellus tataupa. The sequence continues at coordinate 4,471,025 of JAWLRI010000390.1, forward strand.
AATATGACAAGTCACATTTTAGATTTATTAACACTTTGAAAATGTCGTAAGAGCTGCATTTTGTCTTCATGAGATGCTTCCAAAACCAAGAATTGTGGTCAGCAAATAAATACTTTGGATTCTGCTGATTAAGTTCTTTGTTACTTCCAGAACTGACTATTACAACTATTTATTTTGAGGTTTCATTGATTGTGCTATTCAAACATTGCAGTCTACCATATGTCCACATTCAGTTCATCAATCCACAATTTTGACCATTGTGGAAAAAAAAAAAAAGAACTATATTTAAATCATAAATTTCCTAGCAAATTTCCTAGTGCATTTAAAGTATTATTACTTGTTTGAAAGATCCTGAAAAGTAATGAATTATATCAATGAATGACAAGTGTCTGGGAGCAAAAATTGAACTTCTTGATAGCAAATTGCAGAGAGGTCTCCAGGATTTTACTTCATTATTACTTATTTAAGTGTTCTTAATGTTAGTGGAAGCTGATTGAAAAAGGATTTATTAAAAATAGAGAAGATGCTCCCATAAACTATATCACTATGTTCAAAAAAAAAAAAAAACCCAACAAAAAAAACATATATTAGAATGTCTCTTCTGCAGTATATTTTCCTGTGCTTCAACTGCATCACTGCAGACAAATCTCTCAGCTCTGGTGGTTTGGCCCATCTACTTTGAACCAAATGAAGGATTCAGAGAACTTTTCCTTTCACACAGACTCAAGGACCTCAGCAACTTTGTGAAGCTGTATTGACTTTTCATCTGACACAGAAAAACTCCTGAATGGCACAGGAATGGCATAATTGTCTCTTTATATAAAACTTTCTTATTCCCTTGGCATAGAGAACTATCTGGGAAGAGAAAGATAATAAGCTTTAACTAAACGAGGGGTTTATGAAAGCTAGAATCAACCTGCTTTTGATTTGGCCTCCTAGGTGTTATATACAATTCACTGGCAGCCTTTTCTTCTCCTAGCAATAAACACATACTCTGTAAAAATTACCTTAAATTCTGGCAAGTAGCAAAGGAGAATTGTAGAGTTTTACCGGAGGAGACAAAAAAGGCACAACTTGTAGGGATAAAAGAAGACACTAAATACATTTCCTTTGTAATTAAAGTTCCTGTCAAAATATCTCCAAGCAAAAACTTTACTTTGGTCCTTATTCTTATTAAATTCCCTTTAACAATATTATTACTATCATTATGACAACAATATCTAGGTTCTGCTTCACTAGAAGCAATTAGACTTGAAGGCTCCAGTGGCTCCAGTGGAGCCTTCAAGGGTTAGAGTCAGGGTTAGGGTTAGGGAATGCTATGAGCTTTAATACCTTTTTCAGCCATAGAAATTATGAGAGTTATCCATGTTTTGTCTTTATAAAAGATGGACCATTTATACTATGTTATGTTCTCAGAATATTTAAATTATAAAGCCAGTTTTCCATTTTCTAAAGATAAATGTTGTGACGGCATCAGTGCTAGCATCAGAAGTTATGTAACAGTTACATACCACTGTTCTCATGAATATGTTCTCATGAAATGTTGCCTATGAAAATGTAAAGGGATTCGGAGGATCTGAAACAGCAAACAGCAAATAGCCTCAAACACTCAAGAAGCGATTACAGTCTAAAACATCAACATCATATACACTAAAACATCAGTAATCTGCAAGTGTCTGCAGAAACACAATGTGGACCATCATTTTAGATTTTTTTTTAAGTATCAAGTAAAAAAAATCAATAAGAAAAATATGAATAAACTCTGCAAAAGCAAGTCCTTAGATTGTTCCAACTTAGTTGGTACAGAACCACAGAAAACATGTTTGATGCAACCTTAATATTTGATTCAAATTGAAAAGAGTATCATATTTTCAAAACTTTTTATAAAACCTCAAAATGAATTTCAACAAACAGTAAGAAATGCCTATTCGTTGTCTCTTGGAACAGTTTCTCCAATGTCATTGTTAGGTTGTCAAAGAAGTGGTAATCATCCACATAAAGATTATAACATTATAATAAAATCCACTATGCTCTTTCTCACAATCCAGTACAGACTCTAGCAAGCCTATAAAACACAATAAGCAACTTTTTGCTCAAGATTTTTTATATTGGAAAGATATGTTACAGATGAAGTCTACCACTCCGCTGCATCATTTCAATGTAAATCACTGGGGTTTTTTTCCACTAAAACCAATGAACTCACAGCAGTGCTAAGTCTCTGAAGCAGCAGTGAAAGAAACCTCAGATAGATAACAGCTTAAAAATAAACTAAAAAGAACACATTGCTCACAGAAAGTGAATAGACAAAGACTACCCACTGTTCTACCAGAGGCATGAGGAGAAATTTCAATGGTCAAGAAGCAGTTTGAAATAATCAGGAGATAGCTTTTCACATTATGTAAATTATAAAGTATTGCCTTAAATTCCATAGATGACAAAAATGGTATGGTTCAGAAGTGATCAAGATATGAAAAAAATATAATAAAGGGACTAATAAATGTATAGATATCAGTTCAGAAAAAAAATGTGAATTGCAATTCTCTTAAGACTAAAAGTTTATATCTAGGAAGCACTGTGATACAGTTTCTGGTCTTTTGCCCTTCACTGAGTGACTGCTGTAGGCCACTAAGAGAGAGAATATTGGGCTAAGCATTCCTGTTCCTATGAAAATCAGATCTAAAATACCATGGATTAAAAAAACATGCAAATAAAGTCCATTTGCACTTCAGTGAAATTTTTATTACCTGGTTCTTTGAAATTTACTTTACTATATATACTATTGTATCCAAATCTTCTGGAAATAACTACCCCTTTCAGAAAGCCAGGCTTTCTTACTGCTTCTCCAAAGCCATGATTATATAATATGTTAGCAATTTAAAGACAAGACTACATTTGGCAGAAATATGCTTAGGAGGAAAAAAATGTGATCAAAATGAAAGTACAGGTATTAAGCAGAGTAAGAGTAGGGAGTTAAGGCAGCATGAAATTAAGTTATGCTAAGAGGTGATTTTTAAAATGCCTATTTCCAGCACAGCACTACTGTATTCATGTCAAGTATTTTGTGTTCTGAAATGCATAACAAAGAGCATGACAGGCTCCAGAGGCAGCTAAGATTAATAAAGTGGAAATGCTGAACATAAGCAGATGAATATAATTTGGATTAAAATACCAACCAGTCTGAAAAGGTCATGTCATCTAACTCGTTAACATGTATAATAACGTGATGGGTATTAACTATTAGAGTAAAATATTACAAGTTGATCTTGAACTTAGAGAGCAAGCAACGAGTTTGCAAAATATCACAACATGTAGAATGTTTTCTTCAGAATTCCTCTATAAGGTTGGAACAGACAAGCTTACTGATGCTACCAAAATTGTCTAGAGTATTCAAAATAAAAGACAAGTCCGAAGATTCGAACGATCCTGCAATATGAGCATTACAATGACAGTATAAACTCAACAGCAATAATCAAAGGTAACACAACTGGGGAAAACCAGTTTTCTGTACACGTAAGCAGTGGTGAACTCAAAATTAGCTATTATGTGCTGAAAGAAATCCTGCAGGAATGAGGGCTCTTCTCCGAAAGTGTCAGTGCTGTGCTAAGTGGCACTAGGCAATTAAAATGCTAGAATTTATTAGGAAAGGGAAAGAAGGAAAACTGCACTTTTCCACTGTATAAATTATGATACATCATTTTCTGCATCTCACAAAGAACAGAGTCTGCACAGATGAGAGAATCCAGACAGCTTCTATAGGGTAGAAATCTTTAGTAACTGATGGGGAGCATAAGAGAAGGCTATAAAAATATGAATGATATCAGGAAGAGAAATAAACAAACCACAGTTAATTGCTATTTCTCAGACCACAAAGGAAAAAGGATATCCAATAAAATTACCAGGCAGTAACTTCAAACAAACAATTCAAATGGATTCTTTTTTTCATATAATGTAGAGTACAGCTCCAGATTTTTTGCTATATTTTTTGGTTACTCTCTTTGATATCTGCCTCTCCACTGGCCTCTCCCATGAGACGAGCAATCCAAACTGTACTGTCATGAGGTGCCTTGCTCATTTAATGCTGCCACTGACTGCTCCAAAGTATTTTTGTAATTCTAGTCCTCTAATGCCATGCCTCTGCTTTGCCCAGGCATACAGTCTAACTCAACGATATTTGTCAAATCCACTATTATAGAATTTTTATATTTTAGAAAATGTTATTACCTTATTCCAGGAAAATTACAGTCTATGAATTTGATTTGTGTTCATTTGTCCATTAGAGAAAGAGAAGCAATTAAAAGAAACAAAAGTTTCTTCATATACAAATAAAAAGAGAATAAGAAACATGGACAGCCTTTACCAAGGATGGATTAAATAATATATTAGCAGCAACAACATACCAAGGAGAGATCCAAAGAGGGTTTCAGGCATTTCTGAAAAAGTGTAAACATACCCTTATTTGTGGTGATTACATTTTCATTCCAATTTCCTTTTAGCTTAGCTGACAAATGAAATATGAATTGAATGTTTAATTACATATAAAATCTTAACTCTGAAGAATTCAATATTAACAACGCTGTAAAACTGGGTCATCACAATCTGACTTTCAATTTCTGAAAGTCTCCAGCAGTAACCAACACTTAAAGACTAAATGAAACATTTACTGGTACATCCCATAATGTTCTAATGGATCCCCCCAAATGGCTTCATTTTATATTTATCTTTCTAAACCCATATAATTCTTTATCTACTACTGAGATATTAGATATGTGTTTTTTTGTTTCTAGGTGTTAGCATTAGAACTGAGTTATTTTTTTTCCTGCATGCATGCCTCAGAAGATAAAATAAAGGGTTTTTTTAGAGTACTATTAAATTCCAGATTGCAACAGACTTGCTTTATGTCACATTCCTTTTAGTAAGGATAAAGACATTATAATCTGCAGTTCAGAACATTTACAGGCTATATATCCACTGTAAATGCTGTTGACAGCCATATTAAGGGATGGTTACTGAAAAGAGCAATGGATAAAATTTATTAAGATGGTTAATCTAGCCCCAAGCTATGAAAGCAATATCCTTACACCAAGAATTCTGCAAGAAAAATCATAATTCTTTGCTCTGCTATTTGTTAAAATAATACTGGAGAAGTGCCTACTGCAGTGCTAGTAAGAAAAACTGAAGGTAAGGATGGAGTAATAAAGTAATGAGATAATACACCCTCAGAGGTATATTTCAAAGCCATTATTACCTATGATGGCTTTCAGGGAGGATCAATACATTCTTTCTAACACCATAAGAGGAAACACTGAGGTATTTTTATTTTTCTCCAGGGAATATTTTTCATACAAAAAAAGGGCAAAATGTAACAGAGGAAGAGGGGAAGACAATATCTGCACAGTACCTAACTGAGAAAGGGAAAAAACTTATCTGTACAGGAGTGCAATTTTGATTTCACTGCACATCAGACAACATTGTGTATAAACAGTCAAAAATATTGTTTTAGTACTCTTACCTAATTTGTGTATGTAGATATAACAGCCGCATATATTACTTCGTGTGGACTTATACACTTTTGCACAGTTAATTTTCGGTCAAGACATGGGTGTTGAGGATCTATTCATCAAAATTTAACCAAATTTTGATGATGCATGGGTATAAAAATCAAAATAGAATTATTACTGCTATTAAAGCCCACAAAACACGTGGCATAGCTTGGCAAAATTCCAGCTATTACATCTTTCTGCTTACCTATAATCTCATTTAAGTTTCTTCATTACTTAACAATCTTACAAGCCAATGCATTAAGTACATAGTAAAACAGATATGACTCACTATAACTTGCAGTGTAAACTGCAGACCAATTCTCAAGTGTATTCCAGAGAAAAATTAGACACTCCTGTGCACACAGGAGTATTGTTTGTTAAGCATAACACTTTGCCCGTTATTTTATATTACAGCACAAATATGTAACATACGCTATGCTACAATATATGAAGTTTATTCAAGAACCTAAAATTACATGAAAAATCTTTCAGAACTTTTGGAAACTTATTTCTTGATTTTCCAGATTACTACTATATGACATATCTCCCACAGGATGACAGAAGTAACATATTTTTTGTCTACAGAGATAAGAGATATTTCCAATTGCAAAAACAAAAATTAACTTAAAAACATACTACATGAGTACACGGGAACTTTGATATTTGATCTATAGTTTAGCCAACATCCACCCATTTAACTAATAGAATTGGTCTTGGTCTTGGTTTCAGCTACCAAAGTGACAGTTATGAGTTCACATTAAACCAAAGCTCAGTTTCTGAAGGTTCATTCAATTACATTACATAAACAAGTTAAACACACATCTTTATACCTGAAAGAAAAAAAAAAAAAAAAAGATTTCATTTTTGCTTGGTAATTTTGGGTGCTATCAATCTGAGGTATCTTAAAGGTAAACATTCAGTATGAAAATTTTTGCTCTACCTCATCTAAATCTGAATATCTATGAATTAGCATTTCCGCAAAGATGAGAAATATATTCAAAGTCTGTAAATTACTTAAAATTAACTCTGAAGGTGAAACTATTGGCTATAATATCAACTTCTTTCTCTATTCATAATTAATATTTGCACAATGAATAAATGGAATCATAAATATTTAAGCTATAGAAAATTTCTTTAATTAGTAGCCAACATAATGCCATTATAAGTAGTTTAGTGAATAAATTCAGCTACATAAATTAAAATGTTTTAAAAATCAATTATAAAAGTCTTTATTAGCCATAAGAAAATATAATCAAGGCAATAAATCCTCTCTTAAAAACATAATTATTCTGACCTTAAGTATTCCTATAATAATTATTCGTGAGTAATTGAAATGACACTCAAAGTGAAATCCACAGCCTCCCTAAAAATGCTTTTAATCAAAGAAAAAAAAACATAAGCTAATTAAAATTCATAGGCTTTTACTGTGGAAGAATGTAAGGAATGCAAACAGCATTCCACTCAATTGAATCATTAGTTAATTTGACTCACTGCATAAACTTAGAAAATCTTAAAAATTTAATACTCAGATTTGAAGTATTTTCTTACATACTGTTTTTAATCTTGTATTGAGCTCAATAACGTCAAGTCTACTGAGGTCAGTAACATTACCTGGGTGTCAAATCTTTATAAGATAATATCTGTCCACATATAACATGCTTTATTATTCACATTGCAGTACCATTTCAAGGTGTACATTAAAATTAGGGAATCATTATGTTACAGTTATCATGATGTTTGAGATTATGTATTGGGATTATTATAGAAATTGTTTTTTACAATTCTCTGGGTAAAAACAAAAAATCTTCATGATAGAATCTACACCTTCTTCAATACTATCTGCCAAAGTTCAGAAGTGATAGTAGTGAAAGAGCTGCAGTTCTAATATTCTCTGGCAGTGAGCTCATCTTAAGAGTCTGTGACACTATGCCCTCCCTATTCTCCTTGATCACTAAGACAATATTTGCATTTTCAATAGCACAGGCACAATGTAGTTCATTAATGTGCCAGTAAATAACAACAATAACAACAACAATGTCAATAATAATAATAAGACAAGTGCTGATACCTCAAACACAACAGTGAAAAACAGGAAACTTAAGTGCACTTCTCATCTTCAATATACTTCTTCAGGTATATTAAATCTCATAAATCCTCATTTTCTATGGCTACAAAAGAAATATTCCTTCCCTTTTCAAAGAACAGCAACTAAAAAATATTGATTTATTTTTGTTTTATGAAGATCTGAGTAAACAGATCTACAGATCTATACAGTCAATATTTTATTCCTTTTTTTTCTTTTTTTAATACTGATAAGTAGTAAATAGACAATAGGAATAACAGTAAGTTTTTTTAGCAGTTTTTTTCCCAGCTCTTCTTTGAAAGGGGTAAAAATACTGAACCAGAAAGATTAAAATACATACTATTTCAAAATTTATTTCTTACCAAGGTAAAATGAATGTCTTGAATTCTTGAAATAAATGATGATGGTGATGCATTAAAAAGTTTGTAAGAGGTTCAGCAACTTTCATGATCTGATATAGTCTGCATACTATCTCTGGAAACCAGAACTGTCCCTACACAGAGAACCCTTCAGACTGGAGATAATTCCAAAGTTCCAGTTCAGAAGTTCAGGAACCTAACTGCAAACTGCTGTTAAATGTTGATGTAGTGTTTGGAGAGTGATTACTCAGAATGCGGGGCGGGGTGGGGAAAAAGAAGCCCGCAACAACTTTTGGCCTGGGCAAATTCAGCAGCTCTCAAGGGCAGCAGGCTGGAGGCAACTGGAAGCAGGGATCAGGGGTTACCTTGCCTGGGGCGGCGGCAGCAGCAGCAGCAGCAAGGACATAACTGGTGGAGCCCTGAGCCTGCAAAAATGGTCCCCAAATCCCCTCTGCCCTCTGTCCCCTCAAAGCTCCCTCACCACCCAAGAGTCACTACTGACACAGTGGCTGCACCCTTTCACTGGGATCTCTCATGTCCCCTTTGTTTTACCCCTCCACCACTACTGGTGCTAAACTGAATATTTCTCTCTAAAGCCAGAGAGTGAAAAATTCAAGATCTTTGGGGAACGTCATTCCACTAAGATTCTTCTTTTTTTCTGCACCATGGCAAGCATTTTAGGATTTGTTTTCAATTTTGTCAGTAACAGAATAACCAATTATTCTTAGAGGTAATATGCACATTCTTACAACTTCCTTTTCTTCTATTACAGTCTTTTCTTTCTCATCTGTAAGACAAATGCTTTGGCTCTTCATCATAATTGTCCAAAACTTTTAACATAAAATTAAATAGCATATAGCAATGGAAGATTATGTTTAATACAAATAGCATCATTACTTGACTACACAGGAACACTTAAATATACCTTTCAGCATTTTAAATAATTCCAACCGCATAGCTGCAAAATGTCTTCGAAATGGATAATCTTACATTTGTTTTAATGAACTGTGAATCATTATTTGACTGAGCTTTTTTTTTTAAGGTAAATGCACTGAGGCCTGAAAATTTTGAGCGTTTTCCATTGGTTCAATAATATACTCTTGCAAAACATACTAATTCACCTTTTTCATTCTTTAGGAAACATACATATCTAGAGAGTTATAAAATCTGATATAACAGTAAATTATGGTCAGCTACTATGAGAAAATGAGGATGGCAATAGGATTTTGCTTGTTTCATACATCTATATTTTTTCTGAATTGACTTTTATAGGAATAACTTAGATGCAGTCTGGTCAGAACTGCATTTTGAAGTCATCCATTTCAGCAGAACTATTAACAAGAGAGTTCATAAATAAGAGGATCATAAATTAGTGATTCCAATAAAAGTTTGAATTTACATGTAATTTATGATTTACATCAAATTCAAATAACTGTATCAAATTATCTACAAAGGGTGCAAAGGAGAACAATTAGTGACCTATATTTGAACATTAGGAACATTACAGGACAATATTAATGTAAAACAGGCATATAAATTTATAAAAAAAATCACACAGCTTATAGCTTTCATAAAAATAGTAGGTAGAAAAAACTTAGTTTCCTATCTTCTAGCTTTTCACATTATTTTTCCCTAGATATTTCAATCCTTTATAATCTTCCTTATAATGAAGTGGTGGAAGCCAGAGTAGAGGTAGCATCTGAATTTCTGATCTTTGATGAGCTTTGTTGTTGTTGCATAAGGCATGCCAAGTCCATTTTCACAGGTCAGGTCAGCCAAGTATCAGTTCTTACACTTGAAGTTGGTTGTGAAGAGCAGATAAATGAGAGGAGATATAGAACAGTAAACAGGCTTCACTGCACACACTGTGTGAGGATGGACCAGACCAAGGTCAAGCAACTGCTGAGATTAAGCTGTGCATTAATAAATCATTGGCCATCATGTATCCTGTCCAGCTCAGGCACAGATGCACAGACATTCACCTTGCGTTGTACAAGCCAAAGGAACCAGCTGTTTCTAAATTAGCTTTTGTTTTGAAAAAGACAACAGATGCCATGAGCTCTGTAAGGCAGATAGGATAACATCTTCTTTGTCACTTCATTTACACTGGGCTGATCAAACAGTCTGGGTCAACAATTAAAATACGTGCTTTTCTTAGCTAAGGAAGGGATATCAGGCCCTCTCTGCCAAGAACATGGGCTCCTCCACCATAAAAAGCCCAGAGGAAAACTCTGCAGTGGTTTCTTACTAGAAGACCACCTTAGTCAACCACTGAGTGCTGTGGAAAAATCTCCCATACTGGCAATTCTCAGGTTCAGGTTACCCGATTCTGAAGTAGGAGGAGTCACACTAAAAATGTAATTTGCAAGTATGAAAAATGAAGGTCAAGTCAAGTCTCTTTCACAACAGCATTGGGCCCTCGTCAGGATGTATATACCCTCTCACAGCCTCTGGACACCACGAGATTTTCACTTTTTAATTCTTTTGTTCTGTTATAAATATTCTTTTATCCCTATTGTCTTCCTGTTTCTTTTATATGCTTTTATTACTGATTGTGGTTGTATTGCATATTTCAAGTAGTTTAGTCAGGTTAGGTGAGGGTTATTTAATTTGCATAAAGGCTAAGGAAATGGTATGTGCTTGAATGGAAAGAATAGAGTTGGCTGGGAGCTTCTCCCTGCTGGAGCTGGAATAAGCTAGAACAGAATCTCTTCCCTGATCTCATAAGGTCAATTATTATTTTATAGAGTTTTAAAAAGTGCTTAGCATGAAAAATGAGACAGTCATTTCTGCTTTAAAGAACTCTCAATTGAAATAGTTAGCAAAAATAGACAGTTAACAGTGAATTGCTGGAGGATGTGACACATCAAAAACTAAAGCATTTGAGCCAAGAAGATTAGGATGCATCATGTTAATTTCACTGTTTTGTATTCAATCATCATCTGATTTCCTCAGTTTTGACGAGAAGGTTACAGCTTCATACAAACAGCATGAGAAATGGAAGATGCTGCGAGAACTGAAGCAGAGCAGAAATTTTCCAGTGAAAAAAACTTGATTCAGAACCAGCTTGGTAGCCTTTGAGGAAGACTAAGGATACTCTGCCTGGAGTCATAGCAGGGAGGATAGCAGAATGCCTGGAAGTATTGGACACACTGGTCCAAGCATGGACTCAGGAAATAATAAGGCTTCTTACTCAGAAAATAGAGTATGAAGCCCAGAATTCAGGGTTTTGCCCTAAGAAACATGATGGGGTATGGTGACCCTGGCACCACTTACCTTGGCAATACACATGCAGCTTATAGGGACCTTACCAGTCCGCTTCCAAAAAAAGGAATTTCCAGTCAACTTGTAGCACTTTCTGTGGTTCAGAGCTCTTTCCTCATGCAATTTAGCTCCTCATGGTGCTGGGATCTGGACCCACTTATGGTCACATCTGGAGCCAGCACTTGCTAGGGACAGGAAGACTTCTGTGGTGCAGTGTGGACACTCATACAACTGCACCAGAACTTATATCTGCAGCTGTTTTTATTTGTGCAGTATCTCTTAATTCATCTTCAAAAAAAAAAGATAATGAAATGATAATGTAGTGGGGGCACTGCCAGTTCATTTCATGTTTAGCCACTAAACATCTATCAATTTGCAAGAAATTTCAGTCAGATTTGACCTGGACCAGATTCAAGTTAGTGACCTAGAAGTAAATGGCCCACTCATTACTGCTTCCCCATCCATCTTACTCTGTGGCACTTTCTAGTTCGGCTTTTGCCAACAGAAGAAATTATATTTCCTTTTCTTCTAAGGGCCATCATAGCTTTTTGGTGAAGGACAAAAAAAAAAAAGTGAAGGTGAACACAGTTAATCGTATATCCAATCCTTAAAAAAAAAAGAAAAGAAAAAAGTATGATACATTAATATGCTTTCTATTTACTCTGCTTTTATGGAATTAAATATATTTTTCTCTGGCAAGAAAGATTGGCAGAAAGCTCATTTCAGAAATATATTACCTCTTTGCTTATAGAAGTATAATCAATAGATTTGGCATGCCTTTTATTTGCAAAGCTCATTCTTATGCTTTAACTGCTCATATTCCTCATTTAAGGATAAGAAAAAAAATCTAGACTGAATTAGTACCAGTCCCTAAATATTGCTCTTCCAAAAGAGTCACATAGAGTGAGAGTCACACAAGACTTAGTCCACCTATGATCACTGCACAAGCATAGGTCAACCACTTCACATGATTTCCCCATCTTACCTCCTTAGATTGTAAACTTTTAGGGGTATGCAATACTTCACACAAAAACAATCACTAACAATAAACCTCAGTGTACCAAGTATCATCAAGTATCACGTACGCCCAAATGCACAGTGAAAACTGGAAATATAGATACAGATAGAAGGGAAGATTATAACATAGGAAGAACAGTGGAGTGAAGAAGTATACAAACCCTAGGGCTCAAAGAATGGAGAAGAAAAGGAAACAAGGATTCTGAGATACAGATATCCTAGAGAGTTATATTCTTGTGGATGTGAAAGTTCATTTTATGTTTGCTTTTGATTTTGTTTGTTCAGTTCCTAGATTTAATTCTCAAACTGCTGCTTTAAATCATGTAAATGCATTTTGTTTTAAAGGAAATGCCTGGTGCTGACAAGCAAAGACAAACAGTATGAAACCAGCACACACACGATTCAGTGATTCCTCAGAGACAGTAGATTGTACTGGCAACATATCACTCAATAAAATATGTTTAGGAAGCTCATGGGCTGGGGAATACATCCTGCCAGGCTTCAGAAAATGAACACAACTGTACTTATACTGGTGGCTGCTGGCGTATGGGCACTAAGCCTCCTTACATCAGCCTTTCATTTGTCAAGCAGACAAGTTCAACTCCAGTCACTGTTTTTCCCAAAATTTTGGATACATATATTTAAACAATAAGCTAAAACGTGAGTGTGGAATAAAGGCATTAAGTGTTTGGTGATGAAGGATTTATTATAACTCTTGGTAAAAATATAATGGGTAAGTAGTTGCACTGTTAAAATTATACACCTTATTTTCCACCAAAATTGCTTGTTTCCAAACAGGGCAAGTTGTTATACAGTTTCCTAAAATGAAGATGCTTTATCAACAAGATATTCTTTTCAGCACATTATTTATCGCTACAGGCAGCAGTTTGGTCAACTGTTGTCTTCTCAAATTGTCTCCTCTTCCTTGCTGTAGAGAGCAGAGGGAATCTGAGGCAACTTAGATTATATTTCCCCACTCTTTCTTCTTCTGTGGGAAGAACCACGATCTTTAAGATATCCCCCAAAGTTGTTTCATCATTGTCAGAAACTCTTTTTTGACTTGACTGGTAAGTCATGTTTTACACACATTTCATTCCTTTCCTTTGGCATTGCAGAACACCTGCTAGCTTTCCTGCATGCCCCTTGATTTTTTCCTTTCTTCTTAGTGCAGAATTCCATGTTAGGAGCATCTGTCTCTCTCAGACACATGGAGATTTTGGCAACATTGTTTTATTCTTCTTCAGTTTTGTATTTCTCTATCTTGTTTGTGGGAGCAGGGTTTTTTTTGGATGACTCAGCACTCCCATGAACTCAGATATTTTCTGATCAGCATGAGCAAATGTTGGTAAATACTGCTTGCTTATTTCAGCTTTGCTCAGAAGCAAGGTAAAAGTCCGAAAGGATATTTTCCTTCCTTGCCAATAATGTAAGGTTTTCCCAGAACTGATTTTTAAATAGCTATCTATAGCTGTGATTACAGCTGCAATTCAAAGACAGGATAGATTGCTGAGGCTTAACATTGGAAACAAACCTATATTTTCCTCCCTCTTCTTTCCCATAAACTTTTGTTAGTAGCATAATAAAAATAGCTTCTATAAGTTAATCTGATTTATTTTGTTTACCATTTCTTCCTCCTCCTAATTTTTTTCAAGGTACAGCTCATATTTGTACTCTGACAAAGTACAAAGTGATGAGACCTAAATGAAAGCAAAAGTTCTGAGGCACCAAGGGTAACACAGAGTGCACTAAGCTGCAGTTACTTATGTTTCCACATTTCACTGGAAGGCAGAGAAGGATGCCAGTTACCAACTTCAAGAAGCTTTACAGCGAGCAGACAAGCCTAGACATGCACAGGCATTTCCTGAGAAGAGAAGCTAATATTGCATGTGAGGGTCCGAGCAATGTGTTTTGCACTTGCAAGAAAAAAACTATGTGTCGCTTGCCTGTACAGGGGGAATCATGCATAGCTTCTGTTAACATGGTAAACAGATTTGTGGGATGCTCACTGCTGTTGACTTGGTTCTGAAAATATTTGTAATCCTTTGCGTTTCCAATAATTGCACTCAAAGTCAATAGCAAGTGACAGAATTCATCACAGAGCTACATGCCTCACAGTGATACAGAGAAATGATCAGTTGTGGGATTAATGAGGTCTTTTATTCTATAGAGCCACAGGCACAACTTTTTGAACTTGCCATTGTCCTGATATAATGCAAGAGAAAAATCTCTGCCAGGCCTATCAAATCTCAAATGCTTGACTGCCTGTGACAGAAGCATATTGAGAGACCCAGAAGAAAGGACCTCTGCTGAGTGCTCGACCTTGTACGTATTTACAGCACAGTGTATGAAAAAGAAACATACAGCTGAGAACACAGAAACAAAACAACAGCTTTGAACACCTACATGAAAATATAGATGGGGCCTGTGTGCCAGAACGGATCAGGACAAGTTGTATATCACTTAAGACAGCTGTCATCAGATGACTTTAGATGGGAAATTGAACGTCACAATGTGTTGGATTTAAATTGCATTTAAAAATAGAATTTCAAATTGAATGCAGCATGTGTCAGCTATAACCCTCTGCCCCCATCTCTCATTTCTAGCTATGGCAACCAATTGCTTCCTGCCTTCTGGACCTGCCTGGCTGCATTTTAACTGCACACTAGGGGAAAATCACGGGACACGTTAATTTTTCCTAACCCTGGTTCTCACAAAAAGTGACTCAGGAAAGAACCGCAGCTGTGGAGTTGTATGGTCACACACATCTTCAGTCTGAACAGTTAAGAGGACTATGAAGTACACGCAAGCCTCAGGCTAAACAATTTCTCAGAAATATTAAGTGTTTGGCTAAATCCTACAATTCTATCCTCAGTCTGCTTGCTACATTATGGCACTCTCTGTGCCAAATATCCACTACTTTCACTAGATTCAAGTACTTGAAAATTCTTCCTACAAGTGCTGTAGCTGACAGAGACTACTTAAAAAATTCCACGTAGCAAAATAAGAACCATAACAGTAAATAACAAAATGAACGAAACTAGAGACTTTTAACCAAAAAAGACCAAGAAAGGGAGTTTCGGGTTTCTGGTATCTCTTCTCAGTCATTGGATAAAAGATACAAGTTGGAGTAATAGCAGGGGTCAAGAGTCAGGAATTCCTTTTCACAAGGAAAAGTGTAGTGCAGATAGACCTTTACCTCATTCTCTCTGTCCGCAACAACACCATGTTCACAGACGGAAAAACAGATTCTCCCCCCTATCCATGCTAGTAGGTCACTGCAAGAGAAATGGGTTTGGACTTTTTCAGGTAAAGGAAGATGGACTCTCGTCCTTTGCAGTGATTTTCTTGACTCTTTAAATTTTCTAGAATGCAGGTAGAGGAATCACAATTGCTTTATTTAAAGGAAGGTTGCTGATAGGATTCAGATTATCTGTCTTCAGAAGATTACCCATGTTCTGCATCCCATGCAGATAGAGATATACGGAAACTGCTATGTACAGGCAGAGTAAGGACTCAGGATACGGGCCTAAGTTTTAAGGGAGCATTGTCCCTCCATAGCCCTGAATGTATCACATGTATGTGGGATAAAATGTTTCAGGCAAAGTGCTTTGTTTAATTTTGTTGTTGTTGTTGTTTTGGGGTTTTTTTTGGCAGTTTCATAATCTATCACACAGGACTATTGTTGAAGGCCTCAGCTGAGCAGACTGTAAAATAAAATAAAACAAAACCAAACAAACAAACAAAAAAGTCACCATGCATCCCCACAGTAGGTGTTCAAGAATACCTTCATTTAGAGAAAGACATTCAAGAAATGACAAAGAAAGATAGCAAAAGATATCTGGATTTTTTGGTTTAGAACTGGCCACTAGAACCCTCAAATAATGAAAAACATGTGAGGTGAGCAGCGGTATGGCAGAAAGAAACATCATAACAAGAAATGAAAGCAAATTAATTTTAGAGCAAATGAAAAATACTAAGCAAAAAGGCCCCAATCTCAGCAACACAATATGAGGAGTGGAAGAAGTGACTTGGGGCATAAGAAAATGATTTTTGCAGAAGAAAAATAAAGTTAATTTTAAATAATGGCTTTGATGAGCAGAAGGAAACAGAGGAGGGACATACTTGGTACTAATTTATTTAGGAAAGTCCAGAAAAGATAGGACAGTAAAACATCTGACAACAAAATAAATTCTCCACATGAATTAAGAAAACAAGCTTTCTGATCATGAAGTAATTTAGGCTTGTAAAACCAAACATATCACATAATCACAGAATAGTTGAGGTTGGAAGGGATCTCCGGAGTTCATCTAGCTCAGTTCCTAAATATGATTAAACTGTGGCTGCCTTCTGTTGTGATGCAAATATATTTTAGTCTTCACAACTCTTTTGAAGTAAACAAGGACAATTTTTCAAATTGCAAGCTCTGAGAAGTGCGTATATATCCTGGAACCTATTGTGAAAATGTCCCATGTGTCTATAAGGTCACCCATTTGAGAATGTAACAAAACTGGAATATCTGTCATGTGTTTTTATTTTTCCTGGCAGATGCTCTAACGTTGACATTCAACATAAATAGGAACACCACCTTTGATTAATAACTTCAGATACTGGGACAACCTACTAGAATAAAGGCTTTGATTTAACTGTGTTCTGCATCCATCATGAATCCCTTCTCAATGATCCCAAGGTATTTTCATCACTTCTCTATAGAACTCAGAAGGTTTTATTTCTTTATTTTTTAGATAAGCAGATGGTGTTCCTTATTTCCCTGACAGGCTTTCCTAGAACTCATCATAAAATATTTGGAAGTGGTACAATTAAAACATTTTCTTCACTGCCATGCACACAAAAAAAATGCACAGGCTTCAAAACAATTTGTCACCTTCCTTGAATTACTGGAACTAAGAGCTAAAGACTCCTTGACTGTTCAAAGTTGTTCAACTGCTCAATGTTGTTTAACTTCTACTGAGCAAGGAACAAACTTAATCTTTCAGAATAAAGAAAATAAAGTATTATAAATAAATAAATACCACAGACTCTTGTGACTTCATGAGATCCACAATTGCCTCACTTGTACTAACCAACTGTGAATTCTGTTGTCAGATATAGGTTTACCATCTCAGGTTCTTTGAAAAAGACTAGACGTAGAAAAAGTGCATAAGCCCAAACCTTCAGGCACTATCTCTGATGAAGTATATTACTGGTCAGCTTTTCTAAGTAATTGAGTACAAGCTTATGCCTTCATCACATCTCCTGTATATTTGTTGTACAAACTGATACTTATGGTGCAGTTAGAGATGTTTAAGATGGCATTCTGTTCAGGGAGCATGAAAAGGAATCATCTGTACTGGGAAGGTGTTCCAGCCCTTGCCTCTCAATCATACACTCACATTTTTCTCCACAAGAAATAAATATGTAACAGAAATAGGTACAGATCAATATTTCTGTGCAACAAAAGAGTTGTAAGAGTGAAGAGACAGAAGATGGTTTTGAAAGATTTGCAAAAGGTAAGTGTCACACAAGCCACAAATTTGTGAGCAGTAGTCATAGAGATGCTTTGCAAAATACCTGTAGCAACAAAGCAAATGATAGTTAATGATGTTTATTTTGGAAAACAAGACTATTTAATTCCTGAGATTATAGGTTGGAAACACAGCTGATTTTCCACTGCATGACAGTCAGTAGGGAAATTTCCATTGCATAATAATGCTAAAAGAGGCATTGATCTCAGAATAAATAAATAGCACAATCAGGGTCCAAATGTTGGCTCCTTCAACAAATGAGACAAACACTAAAATAAATCCAGGATATGTTTAAACATCAACTCCTGAAAGATCATAATATTTTCAAGATGTAAGAATTATTCTTTGATTAATTGCTTATTAGGAATGTCTCATTCCAGGACTGGGGAGGATTATTTACAAACAGACATTGTGAAGTTTATCAGACTCCCCCATGTAATTGCAAATGAATGGGGAAATGGTTATTATTGTGCTAAATGTCATATGTGCACAATTCTGAATAAGTACAAGATGATCAACAGGACAGCTGTTGCAATATTTTCAAAACTGTAGAGCTACTGGTCCGGTCTCACCAAAGCATTTTACGCTTGTATCATTATTTCTTTTTGCAATGTTGTTAATATGAAATAGAATTTGAATTATTTCAGCCTGCATAAATGCATTTAAACTTATGCAGTGGCCCTAATTTTGGTGAAATGGCTTGTGCTTTCCAGAAGAGTTAATCAACCAATTGCAAATACTGGAACTGTCAGTTAAACAGAAGAGCAGGCAGAACCCTGTCAGAGAATTGCTTGAGAAAGGGGAAAATAAAGAAAAACCAGGGCTTAACACAAGTTATGACATTCTAGAGGCATACTTAATAGCAGAGACAGTTACCACTTCCAGGATGGATGGGGTGTGTAGAATATAATTCTCCCTTGACAACACAATCTGACCTGTTAGCACACACTAATAAGAGCAAACGAAGAGTGGAGCAGAATGCAGACACCATGGCCAAACTTTGTGGGTTTCCCTGTGCAGGTGGTAACCAGATGGTGCCATGATGGGTTTGGTGAAGAATGAGTGAAAGGTGGAGCGCAGTGAAGACACCATAGCCAGCCTCTGTTGTAATCCCTGCAGAGCTGGCAACCTGGTCGTACCAAGCAGCTGATGAGTCACAGAGTAGCATGTGTGGTGCTGGGCCAACAATGGTGGCAGATCTGTCCTTTCCAAAGGACTTTCCGACTCTCCCTCAGCAGAAGGGGCAGTGGCCTTGCAGGGCTCCCCTTGCACAAGGGCAGCAGCACTCGAGAGAAGGCAGCAGCAGAGGGCCCACACCCTCCTGGGCGCACCGGGCTTCTCTGGGAGAAGCTCGTTCCCAGGACCCCCAAGCGGTCGCCGCCTGGGGAAAGGCCTATGGACAGGACAGACCACTCTGACCCCCACCTCCCGGGTGCCAGAACCTTCCTTACAGTTGTGATGAGTTGCCCAGTCAGGCCTCTAGCCTGACTGGGCATGCTCCGGCACCCGGGGTCACAGCAGGGTCAGAGGCATCCCCTGTACACCTGTACAGTGCATGATTCCCCACAGGGCAGTGGCCTTGCAGGGCTCCCTTTGCACAAGGGCAGCAGCACTCGAGAGAAGGCAGCAGCAGAGGGCCCACACAAACACCTGCCCTACGTTGGGTGGTGGCTCTTCTTTTTCTGTTCTGGGCAGAGGGGCTTTTCTTGCTTGGGACACACACACAGGAGGCTCTGCAGAGGCTGGGAATAGCCCTGCCTTAAAGCAAATGCCCTGTAACTGAGAGGCTTCCTGGAGCTTTTGGAAGCTCTGCAGAGCAGCCGTGCAAGGGCCTGTGCAGCAGCGTACTGGCCCCACGGGCTGCCCTCCCACAGGGTCCTATGGAAATCACTGGGTGTTGTAGGTGTGGGGTGACCGTCGAGAGTCCCCTTCCCTGCACAGAACCCCCACACGGGGACCCCCCGGAGATGCACGCAGCCCGGCCACCGCATCACAGTGTGTCCTGGTGCCTGCGGCTGTGACCTCAGCACGGCCACGGGCGCCCATCCCTCAGTTCGGTGCTGTGCCAGCGCGGGGAGACTTGGGCTCCCGGATTGTGGGCACGAAAAGGCACCGAACATTGGTGGATTCACCAGCTTTCTTGCGCCTGCCCAGCACATCATGGGGCAGGCAAACAGCTGCGGCGGGAAGGCTGCTCGCAGCCCCGCTCGCGACACGCAGCTGCAACCCAGGGCTCCTGGCGCCCGCCACGCGCCGCGTGGCACGAGAGCCGCCGGGCCCCCGGCGCCGCTGAGCCGCTGCGTGACTCGCAGGAGCCCCCGGCTGCAGCTCAGCCACCGCGTCTGGGTGACGCGGCACCGGCGGGCAAAGCCCGCGCACCTCCTCCTCCTCCCGCAGGCCATCGCTGTGGCC
>JAWLRI010000390.1:4491321-4558861 GCA_034781795.1 Crypturellus tataupa
TTTTATTTTTATTTTTATTTTTATTTTTATTTTTATTTTTATTTTTATTTTTATTTTTATTTTTATTTTTATTTTTTATTATTATTACTGGTATTATTTCCTTCTGTGGGAAAGAGCTCTGAGTGCTGCATACACATCTGCCCTTGTGACGTGAGAAAGGCAAAGGGAAAACTAGCCTTTTTAGACCAATGTGAGGTCTCCAATAGTTTCTCAGATTGTGAAGTGCGTTCAGGAGTGGCCAGGAAAGGTCGTCTTGGAGGATATTGAAATGGGGGCACATCTTGAGGCAGTTAATTTCCTTCAGAGATGGCTGGTTCTTCTAATGGGCTGATACAACCTCCTGCTCCCGCTCTCACTCGAGCAGCGCAGCTAAATCATCAGATGTTACCCTGAGCTCTCTCAGCTGTGCTTGGAGTTCAGCCAGCAGTTTCGGCGTGTAGGATTTGACTTGGAGCTCACCTTATTTTCCTCGCCCCACCTTCCCTGTCAGGACTACTGTTTAAAATGTCTGTGATATCTTTGCTGCATCTTCACTGCCCTTGCTCATGACTTTCCCTGCTCATAGGAATGGCAGGATTTCTTTTTTTTTTTTCCCTGCTTGGCCATTGATTTATTTTATTTTATATTATTTTAATTTCCAAACTGTTGTTATGTGCAAGCTTTCATCTTTGAGTGTCATGTTTCAGTGATCTGAGTTCAAACATTAAAAATGTTTTTAAAAAAAAATCAGATTTTTGCCCGATTTCCAATTTTTCCAAGCCTAAATTGATCTGGGTGTCTATAAATCAAACATAGTTAGGTTTGCTCTCAGAACCACGTGTATTATTAATTTCGAGGACAGAACAGGACAAAACATTCTATCTTCAAAATAGGCAAACCCTGTGCTTCGAGTGCATGGCAGATATTTAGCTCTATAATCATAAAATGAGCATCTTTCATGATACATCCCACCATCCTTCCCAGCGTCAGTAGGTGTAGAGTGTTGCTGGGGTTGAGGCACGGTCTCTAACAGAGGGGATCTTGGCGTGCGGGTTGGAGACCCTCACTTCTGCCTGGGGCTCCTAGGAAAATGCAGCAGTTGGAGAGTCAAGTTTTGAGGAAGACCACGGGAGCAGGGATGAGCAGGGATAGCTAGTGAGGCCGTGAATGCTCTCTTTTCTTACAGAACAGTTAAGCAAAAGTGGGTCCTTAAGGAGCAAAACTTGTATCTTCAGAGTGTGTGGTGACCCTGAGTTTGGGAAGAGAAATGTCATCTTTGTGCACAGAGAACAATCTTTTTTATAGATGGACCAATTAGTGTTTTAAGTTAATATCCTCTCCCCTTTCCCACCGCTCCATGAGGCATGAATTCCTTCTTGGTTTTGGTTTCATCCTTCCCACTCCCTTTGTTTCTTTCCTGTTGCAGGAGCTGGTCATCATGGGGGCACCAGGATCTTACTACTGGACAGGAACCGTCAAGGTGCTGAATCTCACAGACAACATGTATTACAAGCTCAACGATGACGCCGTGATAGCCAGGCGATACACGTACCTTGGTAAGCCCCTCGCTGCCGGTGTGGGAGCTGCTCAGCAGCCTCCGTCAGGGCTTGGCATCACAGAGCTGGCACTGGTGGACTGGGGTGATGCAGTGTGTTTCGTGGAAAGCATGAGAGGGAGAATGATTGAATTGAAGGGTTACCGATGGGAAAGCGATAAGTGATGTATAAGTAAAGAAGCAGCCATAACATCCTCTTTATTTTTATATAAAAAACCACATATTTTTTGCAAAACATTTGGATAGAGAAGCCATGTGGCTGGTTGTGGGCCTCCTGCATTCCTGGTTTTGCCCTGTGGTGGACATATGTGTCACTGCTTATGTTGCGTACCTCATTACGTGTGTAATTATGTAAGAGTGTATTGCAGAGACTAATTTATTTCAACAAAAAATAACCATGACTTATAAAAGAAGGAGACTGTGAAAGGATTGACTATAGGTCTGAAATTATCTCTGATGTTAAGACAATAGATTTTACCTCTAAAATCGGGTGCCATCACAAGTGTAATTAATTTATAGGCTTCCTAATGTCTAAGATGGTTGAGAGAGAAGATATTTTTAACAGATAGCAGTCTGATGTTGTTTGACTGAAGACTCATGGTCACCCCTTCTTTCCCTCTTTCCCCCTCCTGCCCTTAACCTTTAGTCTTAAAAAAAAAGAGAACCACTTAGAAGGTGCTGTTTGGAGATGGTAAATGAGGAGCGTATATATACATTTAAGGACATATATAGGTTTCACCACTGACAGACCTGAGTTATAGTGTTTCTCTTGTAGACAAGAGACTCATCAATCAAAATGGAAGGGCAAGTTAAATATGACAGCCTTAGAGGGAAAATATTCTCCTCTTTAGTTGTTATACATCATTTTAACATAACAAATAAGACCCAATCTTTGATCTTCTTTAAAATATACTCTTTCACTCTTTGATCTGCCCTCCCATTTGTCTTCTTGCCTAAACAAAAGTCTTCTTCAGCTGTTAACTTCTCTGACCTCTTTGTCTACTGTCCCCTGCTTTCCCCCAACTGAAAAGGCACTTAATTTTCCAAGCCTTTTGGGGCAGTGATTTTTAAGTGAAGGTGAACCCTTTCTAGCTGACATGAATCACCCTCTGTGATACTTCTCTGCATTGATGTGGTCTCTTCGTTCTGTTTGTGCGTGTGTCTGAGTACATTTTTATTTTATTGCTTCCCTCTCCTTTTCACATCTGGATTCGTGGTTACCTAACTGTTCCCCTTGCCCTTTCTGCCTCTACCTGCTCCTGGCCAGCCTCCTCCCTCACCTTTGCTCTTCTGGCTTTGGGAAGAGGCCGGAGCGCTTGCAGAGATTTCCTGGGGTCCATGTGCTTGAGCTGAATGTTGGCAGGTCCCGGACAAAACAGTCGTGTAACGTTAATTCCTAGGAACTGTGAAAACTGATGAGTACGATCCAGATGGCTGACCTGTCGCTCTTTCCTTTTGTACCTTATTTTATTTATTTATTTATTTTCTCTGTCCTCTCCCGTCCCAACCCACCTCCCGCTCAGGATACGCGGTGACAGCGGGTCATTTCTCGCAGCCAACGAGCACGGACGTGGTAGGAGGAGCTCCCCAGGATGGAGGCATCGGAAAGGTGCGGCTTTTTGTCAAACAATAGCATGGGCAGATGCAGCTGGGAAAAGAAATAGTATTGATTCAGTTCCCACAAGTTTGAAACACCGGGAGATTTTTGCCTACGGAGTAATTTGGGAGCACTGTGCAGGGGAGAGGTGAGGTCGCTTGATGAAATCATCAGATTTCTCCACCTGTCTCTTCTGGGGCCTCACCTCCCTCCCTTTCCTCTCCCTCCCACCCAATCCTTAAAATAGTTATTTTAAAAAGACACTCACTGCATATTTGACCGTGCTGAGTGCCTGTCTCTACTGCTCGCTCTTGGAAGTGCGGGATGCTCCGTTCCTCTGCCTGCACGGGCATCTGCTGGGAAGGAGCCTGGGATTTCCCATGCAGAGGGAGCCCGAGTTTCTGCAGAAGAAGGTCCCTTTTTACAAGCCGCATGTTTTTAGGTTTCAGTTGTGATACGAGATCTGCCACTGCAATTCTATCAATATTTTGTCCCTGCACGTTCCTGGTTAACAGTTTATCCTATAGAAACAAGCAGCAAGTGGACTGTGTTTGGATAGTTCACTGCTTTACAGCTTAGTCCCCATCACCATTTATGTCCATACTGGGGAATGTACGGTCCTTACGTTAAGTGTCTCTTCGCTTTTGTTTAGCTTAAGAAATTTCTTGGGCTTCATCCAAGCTTTCAGACTTTCCCACCACTCTAATGGCAAACACAGCTACTCTTGACTTCACCCAGCGTGGCTCATTTACCATCTTGTATCAATCAGCCTTGTATGAGTCTTGTAAACCGTAGTAAATGAAAGGGGAGCCATCTGCAAGTAAACCTTGGGCTCAAAGCTGCCGTTTATGAATGAGTAACTGCAAACAAGAGTGAAGTCAATTTATGTGGCAAGCAGCCCAGAGGTAAAGATCAGTTGCGTTTGGGGTGAGCTTTCATACAACTACATTGGGAGGTCCTAATCCTCCGTAAAGAGAACCGTTTCTATGCTGATACAACCGGGAGGAGTGAAATGTGCAGTGCTGCTGTTTCTCATCCTGGTTTACAGGCGGTTTCAGGCGGAAACGGCGCACATGCGTTTGCTGGCCGCCCAGCCAAGGTCAGAGTAGGATCTCCTAAAGCGTCCTGCTCTTCTCCGTGCCTGTGGGCGGGCTGCCTCTCGCAGAGGGGAGCTTGGCCGAGGCCACCGGGGCCGGGTTGTGCCTCTTACGCTGGTGCTTGAGATGCCAAAAGCACCGATGCTCTGCTTTGCAGCTAGTGTTGCTAGTATTGCTAAGTATGAGTTAACTTTTTTGTTTTCTTTTTTCACTTTTCAGGTCTATATTTTCAGAACTGACAGGCGGTCAGGCTCTTTAATAAAGATTTTCCAGGCTTCAGGAAAAAAGGTGAGCTTTTTCAGCACGCTTGTTTTCATTCTGGGGCCAAGAGAGAAGGGGCTATAGTGGCAGGGTTGTCTTGGAGAATCACGTTTAATCCACTTCTTCATGACTTGTGAAGATAATTCTGTTTCTCCTCATCCTCTCAGAAGATTTAAACCTGTTGTGCAGACCAGGCTGTAGTTGGCTGGTTACACAGACCCTCCACTCCAGTTTTTCACTGTCTTGGGGTGCTATTAGAATTAAACTGTTTTGCTGAGAAGTATCAAGAGGAGATGATTTTCCCCTCTTCCTGTCATGAATCAGTCCTGCCTTTTACTCTTACCATTAATGCCTTAGAACGAGGGGAAAAAAAAAGAAAAAGAAATAGTAGATTCCGGTGAATTCCATCTCCCCTGTGGGGTTTGCGTATGAGTGGCCCTCCAGCCAAAAAGAGAGCTTCAATCTTTAAACACTCCTGAGAATGTGGGGTAGGTGGAAGGGGCAAGGACACATAGCTGGGTGCTGTGACTTGTGTTTGAAGATCTCTCCACAATTTCGCTTGCCCTGCCCTAGCAGAACCACAGACCTTTCAGAAGGAAGAGACCTTCCAGCTCATCCAGGGCATCTCCTGTGTTTGATTGCTTCCTGCGCATTTCTTCCCCGTTGACTTTTAAATGGCCCTGAGGATGTGCTCTGGGAGAGTCTTTCCTCAGCCTCGTAAACAGAACTAGCAGGAAGTTTCCAGGTTTCAGCCAAAATTTTCCTTTTTAAATGTAGCTGCGTTATTCTTGTTTCTAACTTTATTACCCCAGTGTTTACATCCTTTGTATACATCCAGGCTGTCACCTCTGTCTTCCCTGGTAGTGTCTGTCTTCTAGAGAGTCTGCAAAACCCAAAAAACTCAAAATTATTTTGAGAGAAGCCCACCCTAACTCACCTTTCTCTGTTTGCTCATTGAAATCTCACCAGACGTGCTCAGCAGTCGGCACTGCTCGGCAGTGAGCTCTCGCAACACCCCGTGTGAAGATTCCTTGCTGCGATGTTCTGGTTTCATAGGCACTAAAAGCAGCATTTTTTTCCTTCACTTTTTTTTTTTTTTTTTTTTTCTTGAGAGGGACTGATCAAGGAAATCGAATGCAGAAAAAAAATGCAATGCCATGTTCCAAATGTTAAGTGCACAGACTTCACATTCTCACAGTGCCATGAACTCATCCATGAGCGGCAGATGTGTGATGTTGCAGTTGGCTAAGTAAAGCCAACTTTCCCTGAAAACTGCCTGAATTCACAGTGAAATGTTTTTAAGAACTTTCACTCCTTACCCATGAGAATTTTGTTTTAAAACACTAGTGGATTAAAAACACAAACAAATAAAAGATCCGCAAGGGGACTTGAGCTGCAGAAAAACTAGAATCAAATGGTATTTGAGGTCTGACCTTAAATCCACATAGACACAAGAAATCTGAGTTATAAACTGAAACTCTATCCTTAACTTACCCCACTATATATATTTAGCAGCTTTTAAATCTTGCAGACAGTGAAGGGCAGAGATGCTGCTGCTCATTTCCTATCAGTCCCCATAGCCCTGGCTCATACATCCCAACTATCAAATGGGTATTGTGGTGTGACAGAAATCAGAAACAGGGAATATAAAAATATGCGATGAATGTGTGATTCATTCTTTTTAAGCTAATAATTACTTTATACCCTCATTTTTTCCTGTTATTGAAACAGTTTACAGTCTCAAATATGAAGGGGTATCTCTTTATTAATTTGTTAAATTTAAACTGATTTTGCATCAAACAGCTATAACGAAAGATTGGATGTGACTTAGCTTTTTCTGTACCAGTTGAAGACTTTCAATAGAAAGTTCTCTTTCGGGCCAACACACACACAGTGAGTTGTGTGTGTTATGTGAGAGGAAGTCAGGGAAAGGCTAACGTCAGCCCGTGACTAATACCTCTGTTGAGGCTACAGAGGGATGAAAGGGAAGGAGGGAAGGGGAAAAGTATTCCACAGATGAGGGAGGATTTTTAGATACCTCTTTTGGGGAGATATTTATTTTTTTTTAAAAAAAGGAGGAGGCAGGGGGTCCACAAACATCTGACCTACCCGACTTCAGGTCCCTTTTGGAAGTCCACCTGCATAATCATTTGGCAGGGCTGAAAGTCTTGATTTACGAAATGCATTTCACCCCTTCCTGGTTTGAAGCACTTAACAGGTGAAAGCTAGTCCTAGGAAGCTCTTTAAATGTCTCAGTTCAGCACGTCCCACCCTGTGTTATTCCCCATATAAACCATGCAAACTAATGTGCTGTTACAGTAAAGTGTTTAATTCTTGCCAGAAGTATCCCTTAGGATTTCTCTGACAGGCTGCTTTCGAGTGATAAAGCAGCAAGTCATCGTTTGAAATTACAAAAAAATAAGAAGAGAGTGAGCCTAAATGATTTCCTCCTGTGTGTGGGCAGATACTGAACGCTTTGTTGTGACTCGGCTTGGTTGCAGATGGGCTCTTACTTTGGCTCCTCCTTATGTGCAGTTGATCTGAACTCGGACGGACTTTCAGACCTGCTGGTCGGAGCACCGATGTTCTCCGAGATCAGGGACGAGGGTCAAGTCACCGTCTACATCAACAGAGGCAACGTGAGTATGTGCAGGAGATCAGTTTGGAAGGGGTGAGGATGTGGGTCCGGGTGGACCAACGCTCCCGTGGCCCCAGTGTTGCCTGGAGAAACTCGATGTCTCAAGTCGTGGCGTTTTGGGTGTCTCCAGCAGAACATGAAGTCACGGAAAACTTGTCTGCTATCGTGTGTTCCCAGATACCAGCCCACATTCCTCACGGAGCTGTGAATCTTTCGAGGAGGTCTGGGAAAGTTGTTGGTTTTATGTTGAAACTTGGCGGTGTTTGTGGCTTTGTGTAACTTGGATGCCAAAACTGAGGAAAAGTCGGCGGCTTTGACTGGGTTTTGCTTTGCGTTTTGGGTCGTCATTGGAAACTGCAAATCGGGGAAAAAAGCTGTGAGGATTTGGGAGCTCCTGTGAATAGCAACCCAAGGTTAAATTTGTGCCACCTTTACGTTATGCCTTCCATCAACAGCTGAAACTGTTGGATTTCATATGACCCAGTGATCGTCTTGGAAAAGTCTGATCTTTCAGCAAAACAACATCATTTCTATGGTGTATTTATAGAAAAGCAACGATTGTTTGCTTTTATTTGGTACTTGGGTCCCAAACCTGCTGCCTCAGTGGGATTGTTGGTACAGACCACAGTTAAATTGGTGTGTATTATTAGTATTTTAAAAATTCTTATGTAGGGGGGTTATTTCTACATTCATGCAGAAGCCCTACAGGGAGCATTTGAGAGACTTCAGAATTACTTTTGGTGTAATTTTATCTTCAGTTATGAATACTCCTCTAAATGAGTCTTATCTTTTTACCTAGATCCACAGCTTAGCCAACTTTTTGTACTGAAGCATTGCTGTTAGGCCATCGAAAGAGGATGCACAATGCCAAGGATAATAACCAACATTGCCTGCTTATAGTGGGAATGTACCTGAGATATTTATTTATTTTTTATTTTTTTACTGTGTAAAAAATCCAATCAGGAAGTTCATAGGAATTCCTGTTACTCCAGCAGTAGGAGTTACCAGCAGGCACTGTGGCAGGATTGTGGCCTTTCTTTAGGACCTGGTTCTTAAACCACCAATTCATTCTGCAAGCAGCAGCACTTGAGAAGCCGTTGCAGCACATCAGAGGAAAATGCATTGTAATACCAGGAGGCACCATCGTGCTTGGTTTAATGTGCTTACATTTCCCCTCTTCCTATGAGGACTGCAAAGAGACAAGATGCACATACAGGCCTCCGCGGTTCCCCTCCGCTGTGTTCCAGTTTCATTATGTGGGGTTTTCTTGAAGTCAGCAACTCCCCGCGGCCAAGAAAAGGATTTTATTACATGTTTCAGAGGGCATTTTACCCACGTTCACAAAAGAAGCAAAAACAAAACAAAACAACCCTTGAGGTGGGTACAAAGTTGGGTTGTGTAACTGAATTTTGTTTGCTTGTGGAAATGTTGCTTCCCCCTTGAGGGAAGACTGCAAGAAACGAAAGCTTATGGATCTGACCCGAAAGTGGGTGGGCAAGCAAAACCAGACCCTTATAAGGCTTCTCATGGCATATGGGTACAAAGCTACTTGTATTTTGAACTTTTCCCTTTCTCTTTATTTCATTTTAATTATTTCATTATTCTTTATTTCAGACAACTCTTTTTTGGGGGGCAATTGCTTTAATCTTTCTGTCCAATGCTTAAAAAGTTTCAAATTGCCCAAATGCTCTCTGCTTAGGGGAAAATTCTTCTAAATTCATTGGGGTTTAGTAGAATCAGCCTTTGCTGCGGGTTTCATTTGTCAGATGTAGTCAGCCAGTAAAGCAAGCCCTGGGCTGTTACATTTGGGGATCTGGAAACCTTCATGAACTCACCACGTCCTCTGAGTACAAGCATTTTAGGTGCATCATTTGATCATTTGTGCTTTTCTTTTTCCTGTATTTTTTTTAATCTCAAACTAAAAGACAAAGTAGTTTTCTTTTTAGAAATAAAAAAAAATTATCAGCTAAACTTAATCTCATCCACTGTTAAAAAAGACTTTCAATTAAAGCTGAGCCCTGTCAAATGTCTTGTGTTAGTAATGCTGAGGAATTAGCCATCACTAAGGGATTATTTTTAGAAGACAAAGAATAAATTCTTCAGTGTATTCTGGTACCTTTTTTTTTTTTTTTTTTTTCTTTTCTTTTCCTCCTCAACAGTGAGGCTGGACCCTCAATGAGGACCCTGCACCAGGAACACCCCCGAGCCCCCGAGAGGGGGTTCCCTCCCGCCCCAGCCTGCCCAGAGCGCAGCTCCCACCCCCACCCCGGGCGCCTTCCAGAACGTTCTGCCCGCTCTGCTCCGCTCCGCTCTGGGCGGCCTCACGAGCGCCCGGGTGCCCTGCGGGGGCGGCGCTGCGGCCCGCGGTCAGGGCCCCGCAGGAACAGGCCGCTGTTTTGCGGTAAGGAGCCTTCCCAGGGAGCGCTGTAGCACCGCATGGATTCCCCCCACCCCCCAAGCACACATTTCAGCTGCTCTCAAACGTGTAATTCAATTATCACGATCCCAATTTTACTGCTTAAAACGGTACTTAGGTTTAACGTTTTTCAATACATCTTTGTTATTTGAAATCAATTCATAAAACTCTTTACATGTATTATTTAAATTAACTTTAATTTGAAGCCTTTGCAGGATCAATATTTAGCAGGTCCCTGCAATCTGTCCAAGTCTGTTTATCTTGGGAAAATGCTCCTTCCAGTGGTGCATTTGAGACAGAAACGGATACAAGGAATTTCAGGAGTTTTAAGAACTCAGGAGACCCAGGGTTTGGAGGTGGTCGCCGAAACCAAGAAGCGCTGAAGCGCTCCAACAGATTAAGTCATACACGAGTGTTGTACAGCTCCTATCCACCTTTTTAAGGAAGTTAAATCAGCTGAGTGAAATCAGTGGTTTTCTGAAAATTCTTTCCTCCCCCAGCAAGAACGGAAGAACCAGGTTAATCTTCAGTGCACTCAAAGTGGAAAGGCAGATGTAAAACCTTCAGTAAATCCTTGTTTTTCTTTCACTTTTTCCCCCTTCTACTGTGTTTATATGTTGCACTGTTGTTTTATAGTATGCACTGTTGATGACTGAAGGTTTTGTCAAGGGCATTTTTGGTAACCCTGCAATTAGTGCACTGTGTCAGACTTGAGCACGTACAAGCTCAGCTTGTTCTAATTAAAACAATTTTTTTGTTCATTATGAAAGAAATATGAATAATATTCATTTCACAGAAAGAACCACTTTATCATCCTTAAATTCAAAAAAGAAATGCAGTCTTCACCTAATGTTTAGATGTAGCTCATAATACAAAATATTTTAAGATTCTTTTAAGAACCTTTCAGGATATTAAGTGACTGATAAATTTTTATTATGTAACACTCAAGATCAAACAATGATTTTACTGTAGCAAATTATTGAGAATACAAGCAGAACAATCATCTAAAAGTAAACTTTCATTTTCTAATTTATTTGTAGGCAGAGGTGTTTGTTAACCAGCATTATCAGCCGTAAATAATGTAGTCAAATCATTTTATTGCTATCTTCACGCTTTCCAGTGCTGCAATTTCTATGTACCCTTTTGAAAGACAAATACTGAAACATTCTGTTGTTAATTCTATAGTAATAGATGACTTGTAATACATGAATATTTCTATAGTTGAAGGCATCAAGTGGCCACAGAGTCTTTGTCAAGCACATCTTCAATGTTTTTGTTACTTGAAACAAAATGACACTTTTGCAGCAATTTCCACTTTTGCAGCACTATTATTTCCATCATTTTGTATAAGTAAATGAAAATTTGCTATGGTAAGAAGGATCTTTTGTAAAGACTCAGATGAGGTTGTAAACCAACCTAACGGCTTCCTACCCAACCAGCTTTCTCAGCAGCTTGCTAGAAGAGCGGTACACTGATATGGCTCAATCTTCAGCTTTGCCATGGGGGTTCTGCTTAGATGTTGCCTTTCAACCAGGAACATGTGTAACCCATCCTCTGTCTTCTGACACGAGGATAAGTTGACAGGATCTAGCAGACTTAGGGGGCATGGGTTGGTATATGGCTTACCAGTTGCTAGTAACTGTTCCTGCATTTACTTCAATTCAATTGCTAGATTAAATGTGTTCACCAAAACCACCTTTGCAGGAGGCATGCCACTCACCATGAAAGTTATGGTTATTCTGAACTTTGAGTTGGATAACTCATCCATCACATTAAGAGAACTTCTGTATTTCATTAATTTGTCGTGATAGTGGAGACAGCTGAATCAATCACGCTTCTGCAGAGCAATGCTAAGCAAAGATAAGTAGAATATATTTTTAGTGCAGAAATTTCAGTAACTGAGCTTGAAGAAATATTTCTATGATTTTAACTTTGTTTTCCCATATTCCAAAGAATATTTTCAAGTTTTCAAGCAAGCCTCACATAGAGCTAGAGGTTTGTTTTGTTAAGACACAAGCAGTAACTTCAAGTTTGTGGTGCAAGTTTGTGATCTTGTTTCCAATTTTGTAAGTGCTTGTCTGCGTTTTTTTGGAATTTTGCAATTTTTTATATAGTTTGGAACCATATAATTCCAATCTATAGTTTTTGTCTTTTTATTTTTTCCAACTTTTAAATATTTTTACAAGTAAAAATACATTGCTTCAATGCTAAAGAGTAGGTAATAAGTCCATAATAGATTCTTAACACTGATATTTGAATGTAACGTGCAAGATGTGAAACTAATCAAAAGAGCTGTCAAAACTAACTATTTCAAAGCTATTAAATCTTTGAGCATAATCAAAACAAAGCAGTAAATTCAGATTCTCCCCACTAAAAAAAAAAAAAGTGCTTTCAAATATATTGCAGAACTTCTCAGCTGCACTGGAAGTTCATTTCCTGATTGGGGAGAAAAAATGTATTGACTAGAGCTCATCAGGGGTAAGATATCAGAAGGAGACAAGGAGAATATTTTGGAGAAGTTTATAGAAGTCACTGATTCTCCCTAAACAGTGACAGAAGTTATTTCAAACACATAGAAGGCAAACTGACATTGCAGCACCCCTGACAAAATGAAGCACGCTGTTGCCAATACACCTCTTTTTTCCAGGAACAAAAACCATGCAAATTGTGCAGGTCATGTTAGCATAGCAGCAGGTAACCAGCCATGCCTTTGCTTCAGGTAGCTTTGGGGAATTCAGACCTTTACAGTTCCCAACTGCCAAAAGCTCTTTATCTTATTGCCACATTAACTCGGTTCTGATCTGTAATATACTTGAGTCTAGCTGACAACACTCATCTGGCCATAAAATTAATCAATAGCCTCAGATTCTATTGAAGTTCTGCTAAAATATGCAACACACCATTACAAAGCCCCTGGTATGCTCCTGTTTTTGAGACAGGTTGTAGGAACTCACCTTCACAGTCAAAAGCAGCATGAAAACTCCCATGCATCCACCTTCCATGCTGCCCTGGAAGTTGCTGTGCCCTAAGAGGAGAGGCTGCAGCCATCCAGTCTGCTCTGAGGGAGGCTCCCACGCAGGGAAAGCAGCTGCCTGCCGGCTCGGTGTGGATACCTGCACATCCCCGGGACACGTTGAGCTGAGCAGGTTCAGCTGGGGGGCAGCTGCTGGGCCAGGAGGGGAGAGCTGTGGGGATTGAGAGCTGGATGCAGCCAGGCTTCAATTAACTGAAAGAAACGTCGCCTAAGGACCTCGAGGGACTAGCGGAACAAGTGGCTGAGTGGGAGTCATGGCTCCTGCCAGAATGCGAGTAATGGTGACTGGACTTTTCCTGCACTGCTGCTTTCCCGGAAGGACCTGCTCTGAAAAGACCCAGTGTGCGTGGAAGAGGTACTTATTGATACTTATAAAAAGAATAATAATAAAAATCTCTAGCAGATCTGCTGATCCTTTTTCTCTGGAAGGTTATCCTGATCTAATTTGAATGAGACCTGTCATTAGAGAGAGTCTGTGGGCTGTTCCGCTGTGTTCATTTTAGGGAAAAGACACTGACCCGTTTACCTTAATGTGCTGACCTGCTCAGACTACTATTCTAGAAAGTGCATTTAGGACATGTCATTCACTCCCACCTTTTAAAAGAAAATGACAAAAGAAAGCAACTAAGATCCCATTTACAATATTATGGGATGTGGGGACATCTACCATAACAAGCAAATGAAGGGGCTGAGGTTGCTTTTCCCATAATAAATCGGTGTTTTCAATGAACCAGAAATGACTTGAAAATACAGATGGGGACATGGAAATAATGAAGACCAGAAATATGGCACCATGATAGGTTGTTAAAGACTTAGGAGGCAGTTCAAGACTCAGTCAAGCACGTGCTAAATTCACATAATTTTAAGGAGAATTTAAGATATTTGCCAAGTTCTGTATACTGCACTTCCTTTGTGCCAACTTTTGCAAGAGGAGGTGTTCAAAAGCAATAGCCACTGAACACTTTTAGATATCCTGGGTTCATAAAATATTCTCTTACTCTCTGAAACTAGTTTTAAAGGATTTAATATTACCAAACAGCAAGGTTATGTGAGATTGGTTATTCCATTTTTTCACTTGTTTTGGTTCTTTTTGCAAATTTTTAGAAGTTGCTGCTCAAAACTAGGTAAAAAATAGCAGTCTCCTTGTGGCTTATGCTTCTGGCTTCCTGCTTCTGTCTTGTTTTTCATTGAAATTCAAACAAACAGAGCTTTTATTTGATAAGATGCTTACCAAATAAAATAATACTGAAAGGAAAGGGGAAAAATCCTTTCAACTTCAACAGAGAGGTGAGAACTTGACATTACTTTCCTCTTTGGTTTGAAAAAGGAGAGCTGAATTTCAATCTAACAAGCTTTTTTTTTTTTGTCATATAAAGTTTTCAAACCTCTTTTGTTCACAGCTAATACATTCTATTTGTTTAAATATCTGGATGTATAAATAATAAACATTTTGTAAATCTTACTCCAAAAAAGTGGTATTGAAGGAAACTCTTCTTTGAAGTTTGGATATCTTCCCCCATGGCCTCCTCACCCCAGAACTTCTTCAGATCTTGTTAAACACTTTCCTCATTTCCCAGAGGCACTTTCAGTGCATTGAAGATTCCAGCTAAAGTAAATAGAGATATTTAAATGTTTTAAATGCCTTTTTTGGGAGTAGTACTAAATTAAGACTGTACATCTTTTGGTTTTCCAGACTTTCCTGGCTTCAAAGTTCAATTCACTAAAGAACTATCCATAATTTATAGGTTGAGTATCTCTTCTTCTTACTTGAGCTGTAGTTCTCAAGAAAGTAGAAGAACTGCATGTTGTGAACAGTGCATACATATATGTATTGCTTGTGAAAAAAACCCTAGGGTAAGGTAATGAAGCCTGACCGGGTAATTAGTAGACTTCTGTTTTGGGAAGTTCACCTGGAAACATCTGAAAGTTGTTCAGGCCTCTTGGAGTTTTAATCCCTTTGAAACATTTCAGATTTGATACCTAAGAAACTTATGGAAATATTGTCTTCCTGGGGACCTAGTGTCTGTATTTATCCACAGAACAGGGACTGTCATAACTGTAACTGCATTAATCAATTAACATACTTGCATCACAGCAGTGAAGAGTCAGTCCACAGAATAAAAAAAAGAATTCTTCCTTTCTTTTTTATTTAATAAATATCCTGATAGTATCAGCAGTGTGACAACCTGGAGGAGGAGGAAGGTGATGAGATGTGAACTCCTGTTGTTCAGGAACTGGGTTCCAGTCATAAAGTTCTTGATTCTTGCAAGTAGGGCAGATGCTTGCGTAAAGCCCCATTTAAGCTAATGGGTTTCTCTCTTGGTCCATGAACCTGCATTTGCACAGCTGCAGTGCTGTGAACCTGCAGGATCAGTCTGACATTTCTCCCGGTGTCAAGTTGCTCTGTAATGCTAACACTTTCCAGGCACTGCTACCTAAGCCTCATCTGAACAAACTCCTAGAAAAGATACTCTCCCCAGCTACCTACACTCATGTGCTGTGCAACACATGCAAATAACGTCAAGCTGAGCTTAATTATCTACTGAATTGGAAAAATGAAAGAGAACAACAAAAAAAATGTATTAAAAAGACCAGTTTAGGAATGCTTTTCAAAATAGCATTTATAGGAAAGTGCAGATGTGTAACATTACTGATTATTATACAACACTGAGTACAATAATCCATTATGTTAGCTTATTTTACCAATTGCTGGCAAAAAAATCAAAGAGATCCTATCTGTGGAGCAGCAAACCCTTTCCAAAGGGAGAAACAGAGCCCAGGTGATTCCTAAAGGGAAAGAGGTCTGTGTGAGTGAGGTTTCCATATAGCCTGTGGAAGGAGACTGATGGCTTATGAAATAGGCGTTCGATCAGTTGAGGTCAAGTTTGGAAATGAGATCAACAATGAGCATTCATCAATGTTTTGATCTGAGAGAATTTTCTAACTGCCAAAACTCACCTCTTCATGACCATCCCACCGCATGCATTTATGGATAGTAGAGTGAGGTGAGTCTTGCCTCCTTTGCTTGCAGGTGTTCTGATCCCCTGGGAGGACGTCACTCGATGCATGAGGTAACTGTGCAGGCAGAGGCTGTGGTGCTGTGCGCATGGGCTGCACCGTGGTGGGACAGCACTTCCCCTCCTGCCCTGCGACCACAGGCAGCACACAAACCGTCCACGTGCGCTGCGACCAAACTGTCCGTAGGCAAGGAGTACTTCACTCTGAAAATAAAGTCATGAATGTCTTTGTGCAGCTAGTGATTTGCAAAAGAATGGTGGTGTAGCTAACACTGGTCTTAAGGCAAATTCATGGAAATCTTTGCTAAGTTTCCCAATGGCTGCTTTATGATAAAGCAAATGGTGCAGGGAAAATTCCTTTGATATTCATTTGTGCATTCACGCAAGCAGCAAATGAAAGCCAGCTATTTCATGGATTTTCTTCAGTTTAAATTTAGTCTCATAATTTTAGGGCTTGGGGGAGGGGGTTTAATGCCTTCTTAAAAACTACAAATTTGCTTTGATAAATTGTATTTTCATATTAAAGAAAATGATGGTTTGGATATAAATGTTGCCTTGCATGTTTCTGAGAGGAAAAAAAAAGTACTATCTAGGACTTTCCTAAGGAAGAACACTGTAGTTTCTATCATTTATATTGTTCATAGCTTTACATGTGAAGCTACATTAGGATGTTCCTCTGTTAGGTGGTTAATGTCATTTAGTTTTGTGCAGTTTAGCTGCACCTTTTTAGCTTAGCCATTCCCAGCAACTGCAGCTAAATTGAGGAGAGGAATTCTTACATGTGGGATGAGGAAATAGGTGGGGAAGGTAAGGGGAAAGGAGTTTTATTCATGTAGTTACTTTGATATTTAATTTATTCCTGGTGTTGCAATGATATTTTTGCTGTGTAGATGAGGTACAAGAGAGAAATCATTGCTGTCAGAGGCTGAGGAGAGTGAGTTCAAATACTGCGGATGAGAAGTGTTCATGAGAGGGAAGCCCACTTAATGTTGGTCCTGTTGGCTTTGGTCCATGTTAATTCCCTGGAGCACTGGCTTTTCCCTTGTACTGCTTAGTGCAAGGTCAATGATTACTGAAGTGTTGCATCCACAAGCTTCCTGCTCAGTCCCCCACTGCTCCTCTTACCCTCTCTGGGTTACTCCAGCCTCCTGTATTTATCCTGCTTATGTTTCCATGAATATAGGTGATTCCTGTCCTTTATGGATGGCATGGAGACTGTAGAATTTTTCTTTCCCATTCTTGCTTACGTATGTCTTCACTAAGGCCTTCTGACAACTAATCAGAAGACCTTCACTAATGCCTTCTGAAAAATCATAATGCTGTAGATCATTTAAAATCTTGAAAACAAAGCATGTCAGAAATTAGGTCAATGTAAATAATCTTTCTGTGGGTATAACTCTCTTTACCTCAAAGCAATTTTCAGCCTTCCTTTTATTTATTGATTTCTTTCCTTCCGTCATTACTTAGACCTGTCATAATGTCCCATTATTCTTCTACTGTGTTTTGACCTAATTTAGGACTTTATTCTGAGAGTCTGAATATAGGTTACTGGATATATATGTATATGGACACTGCATTTGGCATATGGTGTCATAAAGTTTATGCCTGAGACTGTTTATTCTGATGTGTTATTGACTGCACTGCATGAAAATAGTTCTTGCTTTGGTTCTAGCAAACTGTGTCAGTATTAGGAGTTTGCAACATTACAGTTATTTTAGGGCAGTGTGAATTTCTCCTTGTTCAAAGAAGTCTTATGGGATCAAGGGGCAATGATCCTTATCTTGTCACTGGATAGCAAAACACCATGCACATCTTGGGTAGATATGAATAATAAATGATGCCCATGACTTTTTCTGAAGCAGTCCATGACTGCCCTGTATCTGTAGTCTTAGGCATCTTCTTGGTTTCTCTATAGTGATAGAATTACTCATCTTTTCAGTTCTCTAACCTCCATAATATGCAAGGAGACATTTGAAAACATGTAAGTATGTATGCTTTTTTTAAGCATACATACTGTATCGTTACTCTGAAACCAATTTCACAGAGCATCCATAATGTGCAGTATCACAAATGCCCTTGATACCAAGTGTTAGAAGAAAAATAAGGTTTTGCAATGACTTTAATTTGAGTGGAAAGTGGGAGCTACGAGAATAAAAAAGTAGTAAGAAAACAACTTATAGACTGCAGATATATAAACCTTATGAAAAGCTGGAGAATGTAGTCCTTCCTTCTCTTGTGAAGAAATAATGTGAAAGCAGCTTTTAAACCTTTGAAGATTGATCATTAAATGCACTCAGAGAAGACAGTAGAAAACTGTAAATTTTTTTTATTAGACAAATTAGCTTCTTTTTGTTTAAAGAAGCTCTAGAAAAGATGTGATAGCAAACCATTTAGCAAGGAAGGAGATGACACTTCCAAACAGTTCTTGAATCAACATTGCCTGAGCATAGAGAAATGAAATCCTGTGTACAAGAATACAGCTCCTGATGTCTCATTTGCACACCACTCAGGTCTCAAATCTATTAACACAGCTCCAGGAAATCTTGAATTTCAAATGTCTGACTGCACCGAGCTTCGCACTTGACTAATCAAGTCAAACATTGTCTGCTAATCAGATTTACAGGTGAGAACCTGTCAGCATGTGGGCATAGGCCATGTAAACATGCAAAGAGATTCAGATATCTGCCTGGCAGTATCTGAAATACAACCTGACCACGAGAGCTGAGTGCTGGCGTCCTAGGCTTCAAGCACAGAGATGATACAGGGATTGAGAGAATTATGCATATTTTCTTCCAAGCACTGTGCTCTAAGTACTTTAAAACATTGTGCCTTCTTCAGGTAGTCCATGTTCTCGGGCAGCATTTACTTCCAAACAGCATGACCAAAAGCAGGGGTGGAAACAAGGAACTCACAGTAAAAGAGTAGGAAGTTATGAAGGACCAGAAATTGGGAAGCTGTGAAAAAAAATTTCCTCTGTGTTATTTAAACACACACACACACACACACACACACACACACACACACACACACTACCTGCACCGTTCCTAAGTGAGGTTTGGGGGTTTTACAGGTAACCAAAGAAATTACATGTGCTACTGTGTGCTAACTAATTTCCATCTAGAGTCTTTGGACTCTTAAATAGAGTTTGGCCTAGTGATAATGTAAGTGCACAAAAAAATACAATGCTGTAAAACCTATTGAGAGCAAAACAAAAAATTATTTAGCTTAAAATACAGAGGCATCCATAAATGGTATGTAGCACATTCCATCAATTCAGCCTCCATGTATAGTTGTCCCTGACACTGAGTGTACCTTGCTGTATCATAGTAAGCATCTCTCTTGCTGCTGAGTGGACAGTGTTGCCTTCCTATTCCACGTGCATTACAACTCATGCTAATGCTTGTAAAATTTGGATTGGTTTTGTATTTTTTTTCAGCAATCCAAATTTTGCACAGATTCTCCTTTCATTTCTGAAAAGAGAACTCACTAATCATGGGTTCCCCAAAGCTGCAATTTTCCTCTTGAGACTTCAAAAACAAGAATGCAAAAGTCACTACCAAAAGATATGTTGCCAGTCTCAAGTCTTTTCTACATATTCAGAGGGGGTGATAGAGATAGAAAAGAAGAAATACCAAGAGCATTGAAAGTTAAATTCAAAGCTGAAATATCTGATAACTGAACTAATATCTGACAGTGAATAATCCTCCTGGTTTCACTGGTTTATTCACAGTTGAATCTTGCAGTTTTAACAGCACAGACGAAAAGAAAACACTAAACCAACTGAAGACAAAATCACAAAATCACTGGGACTTCAACTACTGTCACCATTTATGATGTTGTCATCATCTTGGAGTTCTTCACTGGTTTACAATAAAGCATACTTTCTTTCAAGCTGCAGCTTATGGGGTTATATAGTCAACTTTCTTTTAAAAAGTAGACTTTTTGATATTAAAGGTGTTGGAAGAACTTGAAAAGAGAATATCTCCTTTACTAGTCACTCATCCCAAATATTTATTAATCTAATAATTTGTAATGCAACCTTAAAAATTCTGGTACCCTAAAATAAGTGCTTCTGTTTTGTTTGATACTTTGTTTTTTCTCTTTGATGATTTGCTTTGCACAGGCTTTTTAGTGAAATCAGATCCTTGGGAATGTTTTCTTTCTAACTTCATATGTGGGAGAGTTAAAAAACAAACAAACAAACACATGTTTTACTAAGAAATGCTGACATGTGAGACCAGTATGCCTTTGCTCATACATTTTAGATGGATGGTGTTTGTATTACAATAAAATCTCACCCACTCTGCAAGATAGTATTAATGCAATGCACAGATGGGTAAACCATTGATACATTAACATTGCTCTGCATTTAAAAAGTTGCAAATGCGAGATGCTGCAAGCAAAAATGATTTAACCCTGACCTAACAGTGATAAATTTACATCTGGATGAAAATGTAAAACCATGTTTTCATGTTTTCATGTTTTCATGTTTTCAAATACTTCTGTTTTAGTGTACTGTTTTCCTCAGTTCTAATGCTTGGAGCTGCACAACCTGCTGATCCAGTGGGATTTTCTTCAAATTTATACTTCAATTTCCTCCTTACCTTTATGAATCTGCAGGCTAGAAAAAAAAAATACAATGTTTGTTTCTTAAGAGGAGCATTGAGTGCATCAGCTGTGTTCAGTGATAGGTGTTCATCTGGTAGCCTCCTTCTACCTGGCAGTTGAATGAATGAATAGTTCAGTTGGGTAGAAGTAATGCTGTTGATGTTGTCACGCACCCGGAGAGCAGAATGAGCACTCACAGCTGTAGCTTAGTTTTTCTTCTAACTATATTAATAAACTTAATAACAGCACAAATGCATAATTTAACTCAGTGTCTGCTGAGTCTCCACCTCTGCAAGAAGCCTTCACATTAAGGAAGTGAGAGAGTGTCTTGAGAAGAGCCAGAAAGATACAGAGAAGAGTAGCAAGAATGAGGGAAGGCAAGGAATAGCTTCCATGTGAGAAAGAACTAGATTAGGGTTGTACGGTCTGGGGAAAAACTTCCAGAAATAGAGACAATCCAGAGCTGTGAATCTTTGAAAGATGCAGGGAAGCAGACACGGAACTGCTGGCTCTCTGCTGTTCCTCTTAAGGCACAAGTGCAGCCTGCAGTTCAGACGCGTGACTGCGGTGTGATAGTAACTACAACCTCACAGGGTTTGTCATAGGCTGCCGGGCCCATCAGGGATCCTGCGTGACGTTTGGCAGCTGAAAGCTCTTATCTACAAGAGAAGCCTCTGCAGCACGGTGCGCCCTAGTGAATTCAACAGGCGAGTTCAGGCAGGTCTGGCCCAGGATGGTCCAACTGGCTAGCTCGGTTCACAGCTTGGCCTTGTAGCTCCTCCAGGAGTGATGCTGAGATGGGCTGAAGTGCAAGCACGCATGGCATTCATTGAGTGGTAACCTTTGGCAGAGAGATGAATCTGGACAGATACTGGCAGTAACATCTTAAATCATGGCTGCTAGATTTGTCAGAGTTCATGCAGCAGCTTCCTTAGAGGTCTGACCTCAAAGAGCATTTGTTATAAGGAAAGTTCATTAGTGATGATGAGCTTTGATGTTGCTTCTCTTGTGTCTTGTAAAGTTTTAACTGCTCCAGCAAAAGGCCTAAGTCTTCAGACTGCACAAACTCCCTTTTGTTTTTGACAGGATGCTCACCTACCTTTAAGCCATATATTCCTTTTCTTTTTATATTCCTAACTTCCATGATGAAAAAATGAGACAGCTTTTCTTGAAGCTAGATGTATTTAAACTATCCAGTGACCTGTTACAGATCAGCCCTGGTTTTCCATGGCACACAGTACCTGGCAGCAGGCTATTAATGACTATAGATTGCACCATAAGCAGTATGCAGGCTTTCAGTTCTCTGCACGTCATCAGTTTTCATCTGATTCTAGGGAGAATCTATAATATAAAAATTCACTCGGTTGGTTTTTAACCTCCTGAGCTGATTCTTGCCTTGAGAGATAAACAGTGCTAGAGCCTCAGCTCAGAAACTACTGTATATCTTTTTTTTTTTTTTTTTTCCAGAACGACACCAATTTGTTATAACCCAGATTTCAGGTAAGTCTCTGAGTTAATATGTCATTTAAATACATATTACAGGCTCAGAATCTGTAAGGAGACAGGTTATTAGGGGAAAGACTTACCTGGCTGAGCACCAAAACATTGTTAGACATGCATAGTGCAAGTGAAGACTGTTTCATGTATTTTTGTTTCCCCACACAAAGGCAGTAACCGCTGAAGTGATCATTTTTGTGATCCTTCAACTATTCTGTGTGAGAAGGAAAAAAGCTATAGTTGTCCCTTCACAAAACCAGACATCCTTATTTCCTGAATTGTCGGTCTTGCTGATGTAGAACCCAAGCCATGAGTTGAGGATGTCACCTGGGGCAGCTCCTTCAATCCCATCTTCCTCTCTCCCAGACGAGTAGAGTAATAACGTACCCACGGGATACTTAGTTAATCCATACAAATGTGTTATTACCTGCTCAGTATTTATTGTGTTATTGTAAAACAGATG
This sequence comes from Crypturellus tataupa, assembly GCA_034781795.1. NCBI lineage: Eukaryota > Metazoa > Chordata > Aves > Tinamiformes > Tinamidae > Crypturellus > Crypturellus tataupa. The sequence goes on from JAWLRI010000390.1 coordinate 4,513,484, forward strand.
ACATTAAATTTACGGTGCTTGATGATAATTTGCACAACTAATTAAAAAGTGGGGTGAGTTGCACTGCTTTTAGAAACGCTTAATCAGTCACACAAATGCTACCTCCATTCATGAAAACAAATGTTAAAATAAATAGCTTTGGATAATTTATGTTTTAAAATAATAGAAAGACCAAAGAAGTTAAGTGTCAACCTAATGTTAACTTTCACTATAAAACAGTTTGCTGAAACCAGGAAGCAATTAAAACATACTGTTTTATAGAGTCCTTTATCGCAAGATAGTTTTTATAGGTACACGTCTGCTTTTTTGGAGGGTGAGATGCAGTTCAGTTTTGCCCAGGAAATTACAAATGATATTAAAAATGCAGCAAAAGTGCAGCTGTTTTCAGGAGGAAGATGTGGAGCTCAGGGGAGAGGAAGGGTGAATAAATCCTGCAACTTATATAGGTTTCTTATATAAACTTTCCTGGAATAATTAATTAGGGAAAGTATTTCTCTCCTTTCGGGACATCAAATGCACTCCAGCATATGCACACTTTTCATGCATGCCGGCTCATCCAAAGTGACCCTCTAGTACAGAGGGTATAGATTTGAAGTACTGCCTTGACTCAAAGTTATACTCTTGCCCTTATCACCTAATGCTTAAAAGATCTGCTTTTCTTTACTGTTAAGATATTAAATAATTGTCATCTCTTTTTTTGTCAAGAGATACATAAGAATAAATATAAATCTGATTATACTAATAAATATAAAAATCACGCCAGACATAATTCCTCTTTTCCCCTTTAACACATATCCCCTATCCATGTAGGAAGCCAGTATACTCTATGAGTTTGTACTTTCCATGTATGCTCTGCTTGATGGAAGACCTATGGGAACAGAAGAGCTTTGCAATAAAATCCTATGTGGTGTTATAGTTGGGTACATTATTGCTGCGGTAGACAGCGTTAGTGACTGCTGCCAGTCAAGCCTGGGGTCCCTAGACCACGAGCTCGAGGTGTGCTAACCACTCCAATTGCAGCTAGAGGGAAGCTTTTATTAGACTCCTTTATGCAAACAAAACAGCTGGAACGAGATGGGCTGACCAGTAATGAAAGGCTTCATGTCAGGGCTTGATTCAAATTCAGCTTTGGGGCCATAAGGGATTCTCCAACTGCAAGTACAGACACTAGGCCCTTGTTTGGCTCTAGAAGGGAACAGAAAGGGAAGAGGACTTTCTGGGGCACAGAACAGGCTGGGCAGATTATCTTGGCGACTGGGAGTGTGAACATCATTCTGTGTTTGGAGATACAGGAGGTGTGAGTGTTTTCACTTTTTGAAACCGCATCAAAGAACATACCTGACTATATTACTCCTTTCCCTCCTAATAAAATATATTTCTTGATCTCCCTTAACTGCCAGCACTAACATGTCCATTGGGCCAATAGCATATCCAAATGGTAGAGTTTGTTTATAAAATTTCAGACAATGAAAGAATCTTAATAATGTGTGTTAACATTAATCAAAAAGGGAGGAGCGGTAGACTGTTTTATTTACTAGTAGTGTAATGATAGTTAAGTATAGTTGGGGAATTTTTTTTTCTACTTTTAAATATTACTTCTTAATGTTACAATTTTACACCTCCAGATGGATTGAGGACATTTTTTTAATGAATGAAGGAAAAGAAGGGAGGAAAAGAATGACCATTGACAACCTATTGGCATAACATTACAAATCTTGGCTTGTCTTGAGGATGTGTCTTATTGATGTGAATGGGACTACTCATATAAAAAGGGATATATAAATGAATACAGGTTTGCATATCTGAATCTTAAAATAAAAAATATAATGAACAATAAAGCGAGATAATGCGCATTATAAGATATTTTAAGCTAATATTTTTTCCTAATCTCGTATTTTAAGAATAAAAAATGAATTGGTTGCTCTGCTAGAAATCTCAAAAATCTATTTCCTAAAATAACAGATCTGTTGTTATTTAGGTTAAAGACCTTTCATACAAGCCAAAAGAGCCAATGAGGCGTTCTTCTGAAGGATTTTAGAAAACATTTGCTTCTTAGATTTTTGTTTTGCAACTTTTCATTCAACTTTCTATTTTAATTCCTAGTCCTCTTAAATAAAATGTTTTTAGAATGTTTGTATATATTTTAATAGCAGCTAGAAACATACTCTTTTTTTTCTCATATGAGAAAACATTGTCCCCAGCATCCTTCTTATGGGAACAAAGAGCAAGGGAGAAATTACTGCAACTATAAATCAGTTTTGTGTTTTTGATAATTTAATATATTTTTCACAGGTTGCTCTCTCCTTTTGGCTTGCCTCAGTTGGCAAGAAGCTTTACAATCAATCTCATCTCTTTCCTCCCCTACCCTTCCTTCCCAATATCATATACTTAAAAGGATCTTAGATTCCAAGAAGGGTTTTGCCAGGTGTACAATCTGAAAACTCATCCTTTAATCACTGACATTCACATGATCCTTTTTCTGCAGATTAAAAGCTATTTCATTTTTACATTATATGGACAGAGTAATGAATATTATTGTAGGGTTAACAACTCTATGTGGTTATGCTGATGAGCGAACTTAATCCCCTGGAAGGGGATAATAGGGTAATAAAGCACTGAGGAATTATCTTAGTTGTGCCTCTGCTCTTCTCACAATTGCACCCTGTTCTCAAGCAGGTTCATCTAAGCCACAAAAGAAGAACTGACTGGAGTCATCAACTGCACAGCTGAAGGAAGCACCCATGGCTGTGTCAGTCATTTTAATAAGTCGCCAGTGGAGGGGAAGTAGAGGACTAAATTAAAAACATCAGTATTTTTTGCCCTTTCCCTCAACAGATGAAAGCGAGAACAGTTGCAATTTCATTTGCTTTTAAAGCACAGCACTTGGTAATAAACGTCCCCTGCAAATGTGCTGAGCAAACACCTCAGCATTCATCAATATGCGGGAGCTGTTTATTGCCTCATAAACTTGGAAGCAAGTGATATAGTCTCTTAAATCAATGGCTGCATGGACATCCCAGGCACTGCAGGAGAACAGTACATCCGGACAATGCTGGTACTTAAATTAATGGCTCTAGTAATGATTGAAAGGTGCTTTACTACTAAAAAAGTTAGACATAGATTAAAGGATGCCTTGGACATAATGTGTACATGTAGTTATAAGGATGTGTGTATGTGTGTCTCATTATAGCTTTTATTATGTTGGCATGAGAATTGACTATTCCACAGAGATTTTATTTAAATGTGAGTTGGTCTACCAGTCTTAATAGGGTTAGACTACATTTAAACCTCATTTATGCACAAGCCCTGTTATTGAATCTATGGGGAAGCTACTGAAGCTGTGTTAGCCTTATCAATTACCAATCAGTCCAAAGAGTTAATAATAACATTAATTCCATGGCATCTCTTATCTGAAAATGATTTATAAACACACACACGCACGCACGCACACACACACAGAAATGCTTGCTTTCCACAGAGTGTCCCAAGCTGATCCTGTCTTCTTTATCTGATGGGAACAGAGTGCACAGCTGGTAGGCACTGCTTCTGCTCTGCAACCTATAGTGTTTAGGAAGTCGGTCAAGGATCAAGGAAGGCTGACTCAGGAATGACTGTGTTGCTTTCTGCATACCTGCAGAGTCCATACTGCAAAAGGAGCACTGAGATGTTCCTGAGCATATGTAAGTTTAGTAACAGCAGTGAAACTGCACTAGCATATGGATTAGACTTCCACTTGAACTAGCCATCTGCGTATAGGTCCAGCACACAGGGTCCCAGGCAAAAAGGCAGAGCTTGTGTTGCTGTCCATGCTCTTGTGGCAAACTCATTTAGCAGTAGCACAGATACACCTACATCTGCAGTTGGTACATCTTCTTAACGCGACGCAGCAGCCCTACTAGAGCATGACCTGTCTTGGAGAGGAGCAGCCCAAAGGTAGCATGCTATTCACAATCTAGTGCCATGGCGGCTGGTGTTCCTCCTCACAGAGCTGTCTTTCACTAGTGTCGCTTAGTCACAACAAACCCTAAAGGAAGAAATATTCCTTCTCATCCTCTATTCAAAAATGATTTACAAATGCTGATGAAGTAGCCTACACTGTAGTTGATATTCCCCATCCACAGATTGTTCCAGGTCAATCCAACCTTATGTATCAAGCAGAATACCATAGCTGCAAGCATAATACCTTATTTAAAATCATTTATACATTTATTTCTGGTGTATTTTTTCCTGGTGCATGGAATTTCCCAAGATTCTACATCTGTATTTACTGCGAGAACATTTACTTTTGCAAGCATCAACATACTGCTGATCATGTCTCAGGAGAGCAGGGTGTATACTCTTTACTAAGCCTATGTTCAATCCTGATTTTAATCATTAACTTCAAGTCCTCTTTGAATTAGCCATGTCTGTAGAAGCATTAGAATTGTTTCCTAATTAGCAACAAGCTGCTTCTTTTGTTCAGGTAGCTTAAGATCTGAGTGGGCTTTTTTCAAACCATGCCAAGTAGAAACCTGCTTTGATACTGAGAATCAGCAAGTGAAACCATTAGCTCCAAAAGGTAAATACTTACTACACTTCAAACTTCTCATCATACTGTAGCTTAAGAAAAGAAGAAAAAAAAAGGTAATTTCTAGATAAAATTCACAGTAGTCAAATTTAGATTTCAGAATGTTTTAAATGGCATCATTATTAGCATTCAAGCAGTGCTCAAAAACTTGTAAACCATCTGAACAGCCTTATACCAGTGTCTTCCTTATTGCTAAGAGGTAAGAATGAACAGGAAATTAAGCATGTATATGTAACATAGCACAGCTGCAATAAAGTGCAGCATAATTTCAAGCTGCATGTGCAAAAGCCCTGCATCACTGAGCATAGCCTTAATAGCCCCTCTCTGTGTAGTCCTGGCACAGCCTAGCTGGATTACTAGGTATGTATTTGATTTAGCATCTTCTTAAAGATCAATTGAGAAATGTAGGGAAATGAGAGGACAATGGGAAGATGAAGTAGCCTAGAAAAATTAACAGAGACCAGTGTAGGCAGCTTAGTGAAAGAGTAACTAAGACAAAATTATGGTACAAAGGCCTACATAAGACCCGTCGATTGGGAACTGAAACTACCCTTGACAGAACAATAGAAAATGCAGTTCTCTGTTACGAGACTTTGGTTTGGGTGATGTAACATCATTCTCCTCTTGCTGACTCTCAGGGAATGAAATTAGTGCTTGATTAGCATCTTTGTGTTCTTAGTATTCTTAGATTAGTGTTCTTTGTATAAAAAGGAAAATAGTCTAGTAAATTTCTATTGTCTAGTGATGCAATATTTCTGCTTGGAGAAGCATTGCAAGATTTTGAACATGGAAAATAAAGTTTTCACCTGTGAGCGCTGCCTTTGGTCTGGCCACCTCTTCCCAGAGAAAGGAGTCCTCAAGCAAAGTTCAGGTGCAGCCCCCTTGAAGTGCTGAAGAGGAGTGCTATAGATGTTACAGCTACAAAGTGAACAGATGCAGAGCTACAACAATATTGTTGCAGAGTTCCCAACCAAAAACACACAGTACCTCTCTCCTCCTGTAGCTGTGCCCGGAGTCTTGTTACTTCTGTCACTAGCTCTCAGTTCAGCACCAGGTGATAGCAATAAGCTCTGCTTTGCCTATAATAGCTGTAATCAAGTTCCTGTTACCTACATCCGTTTTTCCACTTCACCTGCACTTCCTGACAGCTTCAATCCCCTTCCTTTTTCTAGTTTGGGTATGCTTTCTTCTCCATTCTTTCAGCCCCAATACTTCCACAGTTGTGCTCTACTTATTTCATCCTCACTCTTGCCCCATCAATGTTGTGTGTTTTCTGTTACAGTGTGGTTTAAATCTATCTGAATTAGATGCATGCACAGACACAGTATTCAGTCAGCTCCCTTTCAGTTAGGAATAGGCTATATTTAGCCCAACAGAAGTTAATGGAAGTCTCATCTTTTACTTCTCTGGGGCCAGATTTTTAGGTTTACACTCCTAAAATTTCTTGATGTCTGGAAAGCAGGAAATTATGAAGTCCCTAAACAGTACAAATACAGTGATTTGTGACATCCAAAAATCTTGCCTGGTTATGAAAGTATTACTTGCTCGACTTTTCATTATTGTAAGAATATTTGGGCAGGCTATCTACTAAGGTTAACAGAAGTTAGATAAATAAGGGCTTGCTTTGTAGTTGGATATTTTATCATTCCATAATATGTCTCGCTATATCTGTGTATTCTGCCAGAAGAAAGTTGGCTGTGGTTCTGTCTCATTTCTAAATGCTTGCAAGCTAACTATAATCAAGGTATTTCTTTTAACAGGATTGATTTGAAGCTAAATGGAGCTCTGTATTCCTTGCAACTTCAAAAATAAGCAAAAATTCAACATTGAAATAAAAGTAGTAACACTGTAGTTTTTCCCACACTCCCACTGTAATTTTTCCCCCAGTACTCCCAGTAGGAGTATATGGCCAATATACTCCTATTCCCTGTTCTTCATGGAAAGCTTTCTGTCTTCCTCCTTCTGTAGTTGTTACTCTAACTTGTTATTCACCATGACTGAAGGCAGCCCTTTTCTCTTCATTCTTAATGCCTTTCTCTGACCACAGCTTGTGATCTCCTTATCTCTTTCTCTAACCTTGAAAGACCTGGTGCACAAGGTAAGGGAAAGGACTATAGTAAAGAGATGCTGAACATAAAAATTGTAAAGGGTCAGTGTAACTTCATCAAGGTAAGAGAAGAGTGAGAGAGGATACAACATTAGCTAAGAACATCCAAAGAAAAGAGAGAAAAAAGCAACACCCAAGGAAAGAAAGCAAAGAGAAAAAGAAACAAAGAAAGGAAGAAGATTGTTACAAATAATACAAAGTCCTGATTATGGCTTGGTGTTCCTATCGACATCCATAGCAGCTGAGCATCACTCTGTCCTTTAAATATCAGGTCTGCTGTTCATATGTGCAATGAGGATGTCAGGTTTACTCACTGGTCAGTAGTTGACTACCTGCAAGAACGGGAGCTGTCTGTGACTTCTACAGACCAGGAACTTTGGCTCTCAATTGAGCAGAAAGGAACTTCTTCAATGGACAGCTAGAGAGATAAGAAATCTTGTAATAAAGATTTCATTTCTCAATGAAATAAGCATTTACACAGTGAGGAAGCAGGTTGAAGGTATATAGCTGGCAGATAAATCCTGCGGCTTCACTTTCCTTATCCCAGCTCTGCAGCATATTGCATTGAGTTGTCATCTGGCATTCTTGTATTCATTCTAATTCTTTCTGCCTTGTTATTCTGTCAATTTCTTAATCTATTTACACTGACTTTATTTTTAGAGCGTCTATTGTGACAGCAAATCCTCAAATTGCCTTGGGTGTTGTCTGAAAATGGCCATTATCAAATCATAATGCCTACTCCGATGAAGAACTGTAAAGGCCCTAGGCTTCAGTAGGAATCCTTAACAGCTGTCTGCATTTCAGAGCTGCATATGAATTTCCACCTTAGAAGATCTACTTCAGCTTTATAAGGTGAAAAGGAACTTCATGCATTAAAATTTGGATTAGTGGCTCAGCCAAAATGTTCCCTTTCCCCCTCTCTCTCTCTTCCTTTCTCTTGCTCCACATTAATAAACTTGCTATCTCCATCTTTTGTTGGTAAACTATATAAAAATGCAAATGATCCAGAATCCAATTAATTTCTGGAAGGTTGCAGCTGTTTTGGGCCCTATTCACAGAGACATGTGGTGTGCGTGTATGTGTGTGTGTGTATATGCATGTGTATGCATCTGATTGCTAAGAAAATCAGGCCTTATTATTGAAGCCTTGACTCTCTAAATTTGAGCTATTGTTCATTGCCAGTGCCGATGCAAACAGATAATTTCCAAATTGTATTCCACGTTTATTAAAGTTGTAGAAAATATGGCTAATTTCAGACAAAGCTGAGAAAAGGTGGAGCTTGAGAGCTGAAATAGGAGTTCTGGGAAATCTGTTTCTATTGCAACAAAGAAAAGTTTATCTAATATCTCAAAAAGCATTAATTACTGTGAGGCACAGGCAAATTTCTTCATTGGCTTTGTCATTCTTCATTGCTTTATTCTACTACTGTGAGCTGTTTGGCTTCATTTTGTGTTTTGTTTTTTGCTTATATCTAATGTGTAGTTATGAAATTGAGACCATCCTGGGAATATTTTTCATTACCTCAGCTCAGGCTTGGATCAGAAACTGATCTAGACCAAGCAGTTTAAAGAAATGTGTGTGATCGGCCCTGTTTCTTGTTGAACTCGGGTAAGACAGTATGAACTGTATTTTTAATCTCTATTTTTGTATTAGGGGCCTCCATTTATGGTTTGTAGGTCTTGACCTCCTCTCTATCTGTTCTCTCACTGTAACATGCAAACCATAGGCAGCGGAATCAGCAATGTCTAATTTCCTATGATATTTGTGTCTTGTTACTCTCTTGTTTGTCTAATAAGGGATAAGCTTATTTCCTTTAGCAGGATATAAGTAATCTCTCTCCCCTACCAAGTGAAACCCATAGGAGCTTAATATCTATAAGACCTATCCCCCTCTGCCCTTCTATTTCTTTGTTAAAGTTGGCTAGCAGTTCAAAATTTGTACAAGGGAAAGGGATCCAGGGACTGACAGCAGCAGGATCATATATATATCAGTCTGAAAAGGAGATGCCTTTGTTTTCCTAGTTGCAAAAAAATAGGGATCTTATTTCATTCTTTCCTAAAATAGAATTTTGTTATTTTTCTACAGCAGTCACTAAGAAACACAGATGCTGCTGACAACGAAGGGTGAATTTACAAACATCATTTGTCATCTTTATTGTGCTACAAGCTTTTGGTGAAATTCTAGCCATCACAGAAATCCTACATTTAAGGTAGCCTATTAGATATATGAAGAACAAGCCCACCTCAATTTATTATCGTCAGCAATTTCAGCAGTGAATGCATACAAGCCTAAATTCAGCCTTGTGCTTATGTCAGGTCAAAGCACCATATAAATCCCACTTGAGCCCTAAAAATAGAATTCTAAAGTAGAATTTAAGGCCTTGTGATAGTGTCTGGTAAAGACAAGAATTTAACAAAGAAGAGACAACTTTTTCCAAGGTTGTGGTACCTCCTCTAAATACAGTCTAGCATAGCTATTCATTGAATGATGTGCTGAAGTTCCTTGATTAATAATAATAGGTTCCTCTGTGGGCAGTAAACAGAAGGCTGCTCTCTCCCTGGGAAACAGCCAAAGCTTTTTCATCAGATAAGCTGGGTTTTTAGGTTTAATATTTTACAGTGTGAGCTTTTTTTTTCTTTTGGCTTTGTTGTAACTGATAATGCACACAGATACTGCATACTGGGAGCACTGATAACAGAAAGAATAAGCAGATCTACAGCAAGAAAAATGAGGATCCCATCTCATGCACTGTTCTAGAAAGATTGGAGGAGAGATGAAATAGATAAAGTTATGTTTGGATGGGCTGGATTCAACTTGTCTTACTGCCAAAGCAGTATTGGATTGCGTTGCAGGTGAGCTTGCCATTAAAGGATGAAATCATCGTGGCAGACACTGGGTAGAACCCTTTTGCAGATTGCTTTATTTCCACTAGTTCCTTTGTATAAAAGAGTAACTATGAGGCAATTGCTCTCTTCAGAAGACCTGAGAAAGCATCAAAATGTTCCCAGACGAACAAGTCTGGTACAGAGACAGTTGAACAGAGAACTCTCATGCTGTTTGCCACAGTCCAGTGTAGAGGAATTATTTCACAGAATTATGCAATATCTTATATCTTAAAACAGAGGGCTCTTGCATGCAAAGAAAAGAATTTAGACAAGTGTAAGTAACAGCTCCATCTGGTGATGTCATCTTTATAGCAGCGTATTTAAGTCTCTTTTATATAGCTCCCAGTCTCCTTTCAAATTTAGCTCCTTTTCTTCTTTCCCAGTTGGCTTCATTATCTGAAATCATTCAGATTTCATTATAGTGAACAAAGTATAAATATTTCTTTAAGATAGAAACTACACTGGAAGATTATAGGAGAGCCTGGCAAATTGTCCCAGATCACTAGATAAGGTGAGCTCTGTCATAATTCATTTGAGAGTAGAAGGAGGAAAAGTATCTCTCTCTGGTGTAAGAAATGTCCTGTTAAAGTAATCAAAGAAAATAAAGAGACTGATTCATGTGAGTTAAGAAGAAATATGCGAAGCTATATAATTCCCATTCCCTTAAAGGGCCTGTTCTGCAAGGTGTTCATTGCCTTCTGTCAGCTGCTAGTTATCCTTTATCTGTATTGACATAAAAGTTACATACATACAATTTCTTTGAATCATGTAACATGTGTGTTATTCATTTATCCTTTCCTCTCTCATCTTAGTCAAGTGCATTTTGAATATCCCATGTGGGTCAATCTGAACAAAAATCTAAGATCACATGAAGAGCTATTACTGGTAAGTCCAAAGGCACCGCTAGCCCAGCACCTATCTCTGCATAGTACTTCCTCTAATTACTCTCCTAGGCTCCAACATCAGCTCAAGAGATGCAGTCTCTGTGTTTTTGTTAACTCTCAGTAGCTAATCCATCCGCTTGTCTAGTTTCCCTTTTCAGTCCGTGCATTTGCAGCATAACCTGGAAATGAGTTTCACAGTCCTACCACCTATTGTGTCGTTTTCTATAGCAGCACAGTGATGTTCTATGTTTTATTTTCTGTTTGTTTGCTGGTAATTTCTAACATTTGATTTGTCTTCTTGACTTCTATTGAGCATCAGGTTGAAATTTTCATGGGACTATCTATTATAACCTGAGATCTATTCCCTAAGTGGTAATGATCAACTCCGTCATTTTAATATGTGGAGTTAAAATTGTTTTTCCCATGTGCATTGCTTTCCATTTATCTACATTGAATTTCATTTGCCATTTAATTGTTCATTCACTCAGTCTCATAAGGTTCTTCTGTAGTTTTTTTTTTTTTTAGTCTCTATTTGTCCTTGCTATCCTGAATAACTCAGTACCATCAGCAAACTTCCTGAACATGCTGCTCATGCACTTTCCAAAACTGTTTGTGAACACATTGGCTATCCTAAGTGCCAGAACATATCCCAGTGTAACTCCAAGGGTAGAAATCATTTCAAGAACTATACCTTTCCTCTCTGAGTCCTTTTGTTCTACTAGTTATATATCCATGTAGGGATCCTTCCCTTTATCCTATTGCTGCTTAGTTGCCTTACAAAATCCTTCTAAAAAGTTTTTAAAAGCCCTTTGGAAATCTGAGTAGATTATACCAACTGAAGTAACACCATCCACATGCATGCTGATCTCTTTAGAGAACTCTAGTAAATTTGTAATACAGGACTCCCCATAATAAAAGCCATGTTGACCTTCCTATATGGATTATCTTAGCTCATTATCTCATGTGGTCTGCATTAAATCTGTTCCTTAGGTTACTAATAACTTTCTCAGTAGATAAACATGACATCTTCAGAGCTGAAAAATACCAAGAAAAAAGTAGAGTTTTGAGGGTTAGCTCTTTTCTTGCTGTAGATGCATCATATTAATATACCATCTGCTTTTAGGGCATTGATTCATCCATGGTTTTTACCAAGTTCTAGCATGATTACCTTTTTCCCCCTCAAAAGTCTCAACGTGGCTAAATAAAGATTTACTTTAAATTCTAGGCAAAAAGGTGGTCCTTGCCCTAAACACCATTGTTCCTGTGATTTTGTGAGTGTTACCACTAACATTAACAGTAATTTACTTTATCTGATGACGGGTTGCTGAACAAGATCTTAAGTTTTGTTAGGATCAGGAACCAAGATGGTAAGTGGAGAGAAGAGCAGTGTGGGTGGGGTTCATCCCTTCCTATTACCCCTTCCTAAACGACAAACTAATTGAGGACAAAGAAGAGATTACCGAGTCTCCAGGAGGTGGGCCAAGTCAGAGGGCATCAGTGCATCCAGTCTGCAGGCAGGAACAGAATTTGATACGCTCCTGTATTTCCCCTGGTGGTTTGTTGTCCTGCTATAGTACAGTTGTGAACTCATTACTCAGATATATGCTCTTCTTCTCTCTATTCACCACTGCCCTCCTAATTACCCTCTAGTTTATGATAGCTACTACAGGTTCATGCAGTTGCGCTGGGTACCTATTCTACAATCCATCCACCCTTTATACAGAACTTTTTTTTATGTCCCATACTATCATGGGCAAATTTCATAGTGTGATAAAGACCTTCACCAATCAAAGCATCTAGTGTTAGAGGAGAAATTGGTTTCTCATTCAGAGTTATGGGACTATTATGACCTCCCACATTACTCCTGGTTCATTTGCAATCAGCTTTTTCATTATCTTTCAGCTACACCGGCCCAGAATTATGTTAATTGCCCATTAACTACAGTTGGGTGATTCATTTATTCTTTTAATTTAGAGTATCGAAAATGGATCTAACCTCTATTTTGCTTTTAAAACTTTCTGATACAATCTGTGCTGTTACTGAGGTGAAAGCAAAAACAAGATATCAATAGAACCATGTCCTTCACTGTGTATGGAACCTCCTTGGACAGCATGAGATGCTGTTTCTTGTCTTTCTCTATACTGCTTAAAAGTGTTCTACAAAGAACGACAAATGAGTTCATCAAAAGAGTTTGTTTCTTTTTCTTTCCGTCTCTGCTGGAGTAGTTTTCTGGGTGGGTGTACTAGGGTTTCTTAATTTTGATTTTCACTTTATTATTTTAGCTTCTGTGTCTCATGAAGGTCTGCACTCCTACCTAGCAAGGATTTGAGTAAGCTTTCTATGAGGCCAGTTTATCTAAAATATGTGGAGTTTCCTGTAGGCAGGATGAGTGGCCAGTCTTACCTAGAATATCGGTACTGACACTCTTATTTTCTTTTGAATTTTCAGGATTCCTGTGCTTCGTATTCCTTTTTGGGGCCTGGGGGGTCCCTTGAATATTTTTGTTTTGGATGTTTTTTTTCTTCGATATCTGAGAAATGTGGACTGGAAGCATTCTCGTCTCTATCACACACAACAGAATTTAAGCAGAAGTTAAATTCTATCAGAATTTAACTTAAGTTTTCCATGGTAGTAGCATGTAGATGTTTGGGATAATTACCCAGGAGAAGGTCAGGGTGGATATGGACTTGCAGTCCTACAAATACTTCAGTATAACTTTACTTGTGTGAAGGACCCTAATGGCTATCGCTCTATCTGTTACATCAATGAATGTTTCACTTACACAGATGACCATACACACCCCTAACTGATGGCAGACTATGAAAGAAGAATTTTCTGCCTTTGTCCTATTTGCATTGTAATACCTAGGAACCTTAACCAACAATCCACATGCTACCTTATTGAATGCTCTTCCAGCAAATACAAAAGAAAACAGCCCAGGCCTCTGAGAGCTTCTCCTCCAACTGCAATGACGTGGAAGTCGTGGCAGAATAGGCAATAGAGCCTGGAGTCAGGGGCAGCACTGGACAGAGAGCAGGAGTACCCTGAGCACCAGAGCACCAGGTAGCTGTGGGCTGGGAGGAGTCTCAGAGTGCCTGAAGAGAAGGAGGGAGCACAGCTTAAAAGGATGTGCAGTGTTGGTGTGGGACTTGAATCATCGGGGCCAGTACGAGGCCTGGGGAATGTATAAGAAGCTGCAAGAACACTGTGGGACGGAAAGGAAGATCACACTTATTTTCCTATAGGCTGGACAAGATTTGTAGGCAGGATTAATACCTTTTATTGGGCCAGCAAGAAATGGCAAGATGCATGTTCAAGTTTGAAAAAGCTGTCAGTTGAGCACTTTTTTTTATTATTATTTTTTATTCTAAATGTAGATCTTCAGCAAGGAAAAGTAGTAAGTAACAGAAGGAAGTGTTAAGAGTATAAGAGAGAGAAATAGGCAGTATTTTACTTAATCATTCCTGAAGGTTTAAAATAACTTCTGTGTTTACAAGATTAGAAATACTATACACTTAAAACATAATCATGATTAAGAGAAAAATGCAATGGAATGAATGTAGTCTTTTGAGTTATACAGATAGATAAATCCATTTACAAAGAAGGCCTCAATTTCACAATATTTAAAATCAAACTTCATCCATTTTTTTCTTCTTGCCATCCATTTTTTGCTCCCTTTTTAGCACTTTGTTTTATTATTTCTTTTTGCTTCCTGCATTTTTGTTGCTCATCTTTCTTTAACATCTGTTTTACTTTAAATTAACTTTAATTTCTCCTTTTGCAAACCCTTATACAAGAGTAGTTACATTGAAGTCAGTATTTCTGTCACACGCGTGAAATTATGGTTGCAGGATTAGGAAGAAAATATTACTGACCTGGATATTAAATCATAGTTCTTCAACAAATATAGCTCTCAGAGACAAATTTGCACATAAACTGGAAGTGAATCTGTATTGCTCTTAACACTGAAGGGTTTCATGCACAGCCAAATGAATTTTTAGGAATATTTTCATGCCTATGAATATCATATTTGTAGAAAAGACACAGAACAGAAATACATTTTATGCTATATACTCTTCTCTACAGGTTGCGCAGTGATTCATGTTTCATCATGATTTTGGACTAAGGCAAGAAGTGTTAAGATAATTACATTTGACAGTCATTGTCACTAAACCGCATATAATATTCACAAACTAGTTCCCTACTCAGTTACTCAGCTTCTACCCATTACCATGAATTACATCTATGGCAAACAGGTGTGACAGAGTGAAAAATTTCATCCGGTTATGAGTGAACTCCACAGGTCCAGAGGTTAATCCACCATCTTAAAACATTGCTGTTGCTTCTTGTAGTCCCTTTAACTTCTATTTACATAGTACCCCTTCCCAAACCTGTTTTTAATCTCCTAATGACAGTTGTCATTTTCTTGGAGAGGGTGGCAGCCTTGTGGATTAATCATCTCTGTACGTCCAAGCCACCTGCCTGTCGTCTGGCATCTTTATAGTGAAAGGCACTGCCTTGTTTGCAGAGTTAACCAGTGTCACACTGCAAAGCTGTAAATTCAGGCAAAGGAGCAGCCAGAAGTTAAAAACGAAGGAAGACCACAGATAAGCTGAGTAACTCCAATGCTCAGCCTCTGTGCTTGAGCTAGTTTTTGCAGGTACCCTTGTTTTAATGTAGCTAGATTATGGAAAGAATAAAAGTACAAAGATAAAACATGAAAAAAATTAGGCTCCAAGAATCATACTGATTTAACTAATTTACATGATAGATTATTTACCCACTCCTCTTTTAAAAACCCCAGAGCCTCTAATTATTTAATAGAGCTGCTCAGGTATGTGACTGCTGGAACAGCGATTGCCTCACTGAGTTTTGTGTGCACAGAGATACCCGCAGATACACACGTGCGAGTGTCTTCAGCACCTGTTGAACTGAGGCCCCAGGCCCTGAGTGGGATTGACTGATGTAGAGACTCCCAAACTGTTAATCATCATGGTAATCAACGCTGTAATACAGCTTGTGTTGTAAAATATGCAGAATGCAAGATATGGATAGAGTTCAAGTCAACTTTGCTTCTGAAATTTCAATTATTTCATTTCTGATCACTTTTGTTTTTGATTTAAATCTTAACTTTTCAATAGTTTTTTTTATATTTTATTAAGTGTTGAGGAAGATCTCTCTATCTATAAAGTAATCAGAAAAGAAAAGGTGGGGATTCTCAGCATTTGTAAAAGGCTGCACTGCACTCTACAAAGCACTGGTTAGAGGTGCAATCATTTTTCCACGTAGGAAGGCTACCCTCTGCTGGAAAACTGAAACATTTCAGCTCGAGTGTCTTTTCACTGTTGCTCTTTTTTTTCTAAATAACCTTTCCTTGCCAATTGTAAGGATGATGTGTATTTAGTGTTCTGATTCACTTGCTCTGAATCTAGCTACAGTATTTCCTTACTGTCCCGTCCGCCGTGTCACCGCAAAGACATAACATTTGAGAGGAATGGCTTCCTCACGAGGAACTAAAACCAAAACGAGGCAGAGAAAACTCTCGGTTCAGGTGTCTTGTTCTTTTCCTCTGCTGCTTTTATGGGTTTCATAATTGGAAATTTAGTTACATGACTGCTAATCTTGAAGACTGCTACTGGTACAAAGCTACAAGGAATGCCAAGCTTGACCCAAGATTTGATCCTGAAGCTGCCAGACGCCATGGCTGCCTGAGGTTTTGCCCTGAGTACCAAGGTTGCACTATTCCCAGGCAAAGACCCTGGAGGGAGAAAAATCACTACGTGGCAGTGACACTGTGCACAGCCCTCCTTACCTCCCTCTGAGCCCGGCGCCATCAGAACAAGCTGGGACTAATTATGGTTTTCCTGCCTCTGCTGTTTAGCTGCATGGAAAGGATGTGTTTGGAAAACCTAATGCCACTTCTGTTTTTCATTCTTTCCCTAAAGACCCTGCTCCACTTTTGAGGGTGACTATCGAGTTCAGGAGAAAAATGAGCTGAACGGACTTGTGCGTAGGACTACTATCAGCCATTGGGAATTTTAGCTCGAATATTCAAAGATTTCTTGGTCTCTGAATTAAGTTTAAGCAAGATGAAGTTTTTAGTCATAGATAGAGGGGAAGAATAGAATACAGCCCCGAGAGAACATAATGCAATGCAAGCAACATAACAGAGAGACAAAAATGTAATTCATGCCAATTTACACTACCTTGATGGATAAGCCCAGCAGAATATATCAACAAATGCTGCTTCTACAGGTTTCTGGTACCATCTGCTATAATTTAATGTCTAATTAAGCCTTTAGTAGAGAATACTAAAGGATGGTTTAAAAACTTACAGAACATATCTCAGAATTACTGTGATTTCTATTAACCCGAATTATGTCTCACAAAACCCTGTTGATTTTTTCTTTTTTTCTTATAAAATTTAGGCATTTGATTCTGGTTTACAGCCTTCATAAGCAGAGGTGTTTGCATCACAATAAATCAGCCCTATTTATTCCATTGCTATAATATGTGCTATAATATGTATTACTCACATTGGGTAGAAATACAGGAGAGAAAACTCATTACATGAAAAGATACAAAATTCAGTTTCACGTTTTCTTATACACAATGACGAGTCAGCTTTCTGCCAGAACTAAGATCTGGTTTTGAATCAGCCTGTGCTATTTTGGAGTGTGCTTCAAAGCCTATATGAAGTCTGTCATTATAAAATGCATAAAATATGGAGGATTTTTATTCTTTGAAGTTTTAAAATAAAACTTGATGAGAATTAAACCAAAGGAAAATGTGCTTTATCATCATTAGAAACAGGGAATTATTTCTACTTCCCTAGAGCAGAGCAAAATAGATCTCCTTATAGGTTCATGTTATTTGTTTTAAATGTTCATATTGCCATCTTTGTCAACGTTTCTGTTTTCCTTTGATTTATCAAAGTATTGGAAAATAAGTGCTTGAATCTTTTTACCAAAATGACTAGCATATACAAAGAAACATTAGATTCAAAAGCTTTGAATTATTGTTTCTAAGATATAAATGATGCTTTTTAGGCCCTTTAGCTATAACTTCAGCAAATTACTGTGAACATTTCATACTGTTTCAGACTGCAGTAAATTTTGATCCTTATTGCTTATCTTCAAAGCAAGAAAATAAAGTACTGTACTGTATATAATACTTTGTTGTCAACTGCATAAAGACATACTGGAACCTCAGATATATGTCAGGTATGTCTTTACAATACCATCAGGTATACCACAATACTTTCAAAATATACTTACGCATTGATGCAAATTGATTGAATGTCTATAGTAACCAGTATTGGACACGCTAAATGAAGGCACAGGTCAAGAGTGAAGAACCTTTTATTAATAAAAGTATTAGAAGAAATCAGAATAGGAACATTTAAGGGTTTTTTTTTCACTGTTCATTTTTTTCTTTCAAATAATCTCTGACAAAAAATGGCATAAATGCTACCTAAAAGTGTATTTCTTTGTGTCTTTGTTATAGATATATGCATAGACTTTTAGCATAGAAATATAGCTAGCCTGAAAACACATAATACGTTTCTTTGAAATTCCTAACAGATGATCTGAGTTTGTTTCTGATGCCTTCCAGCTTCATTTAAAAAAAATCTTTTCAAGCACTGCTTTTAATGAAAGAAATTAAATATATTAATGCAGATCAGACTTTAGGAACTCATTAGACAAATTCAAATTTCAGAACAAATGGGTAAAGTGTAGTTGTGAATGCATTTTGGCTGGAAATAAGAAAACACTTCCCAGTCATCAGGGAGTTCCATTCTGGAGCATCTTTTCAGAGGGAATGGTGGGAGCAACAGCAATAAAATCTCTAATTTATGAGACAGGGTATATGTAATGTGGTACTTGCAGTTGCAAGATCTTGATCTTGAGAACACATGACATTTTTCTGCTCCTGTGTTTCTAGAAATAAGTTGCATATTTGCAGTGAGGTCAACTAACCAGACTGTTAATGGGCATGAAAAATTGCTGAGAGAAAGATGATTCTACCATTTAATCCTGGCAGTGTTTATTGACTGTTCCCTTTCTTTGGTTTTCCATACCTTGACCTTCCTTTTAGGTGAAATTATAACAGCTGTCAGGCACCTGTGATCCTTATAGCCAATCGTAACACCACTGGTCAACCACTGGAAAGAACAGATTTCCAGGAGTTGCCTAGAACTGGCTCTTCTGACTATTTCCTTAGTATTTTTGGTCCCCTCTGAGCCTTGGTAAGACCCTTGAAATCCAGATGGGGAAAGTTTTCTCTTTTCACTCATCTTTTGAAGTACAAAATCAGCAAGTTAGTTCTGGGGAGTTTGGATTCTACTGGAAGAGACATCCCCAAGTATGATGTAGAATAATCTCTTGCCCTGAAACCAGATCCACTGTAAGAACTTGATCTGGATATTCGTTTCCTCCTGTGGCCCATTTTGTGGTGGCTGCAGGATATAAAATAGATGGAGACTGTCTTTATAATGTCTGCCTTTCTCCATCTGCAGTCTGACAGATTTGAGCGGGCCCAAAGGTCACTCTGCATGTCACCACAGTAGCTTTTTAAAAATCTTTGAATGCTAATCCAGCTTTGAACTGCCTTGCATTTGCATATTTGCTTAATCAGAAGTGTGTAAGGTCAGCACAGGAGCTTCATTTGGATATTCATGGCTGAGACTGCTCTTCTCATCACTTCTGTTTCGTTCAGTCAAGCTCTGCACAGGCTTCAGACTTCCCTTATGCTAGGAGGAGGGGCAGGGATTAAAACAGAACCAGAAATACGAGTCAGAGGGGGGGACTTGAATACTCCAGTGAGCTGCGGGAGGAGGGGGCTTGTATCACGCCAATCATGTTTTAGGTTATGCTATTTTAGATGGTGAGAGAAACAAGGTCTGCTTGAGTAAGCAGAAGGACCATTCTGCAAAACTATGCTGAGATACACTGGTGGTTGAAAGCAAGATATTCTGAAGAAAGAATAATTATTAGACAGCAGCAGTGCAGGAATGCAGTGCCTCTGGGGCTGGGTTCAAATTTCTCCCCTAGAATATTCTTTCTCAGGAGGCAATATTCTTCAGAAATGTGCAGCAGCAGCAGCTAATAACTGCCTGACTCCCACTTGTATCATCGTGCTGTTGAACATACTAATGTCTCTGACCAAGCAGCATTGAATAAAACAGCCACCTCCACACATCTTTTTTTCTAGTAGGTCTACAGGAGGAGACAGTGTCCTTACTCTAATATTTCACATTTGCCTACTGCTTTGCTAAAGATTTGGATCTTATCTGGGTCTTCAGTTTTTCCACACTCTTCACCCACTACAAACATCCATTGCGGCTGCTTCACTCTGCTATATTTCTATTTCTGCTTCTGCTACCAACCACCAGTGCAAAGGCAAATTCAAGGTTATAACTGAGTCTTTGATCAACTGTGTGATTATTTTGTAAAACAGGAGGGAATTTAGAGATGGAGAAGAGGATAACAAATATTAAAGGACATAGCTATTTTATAGTTTTGCCTATTTTATTAAACTTAAAACTGATGAATGTCAGGAAGCAATTGCACAGCAATATTTGCTATTCAAATGTTTGACCTTTTGTTCCTCTGGTCATCACAGGGAATGTGTGCATTCTAGGATATGTTCATTTGGCTGGCAAGACAAACACCTTCATTCTCTGGTACTACTTTTGATTGTTTTATCATTCATATCACATATTTACTTATATCATTTAATGAAAGTAGCAGAAAAGCTCTATTTCAAGGCATGTCCAAATAGTATGAGGCATAAATCCCATGCTTAAGGTTTTTTTTAGATTGCATATAAACACACAACCCATTTCTTTTTCAAGAATTTAGAGTTAAACTAAAGCTCATTAAGGCTTTGAATTTTATATTTCAGAATTAAAAAGGGCAGCAGCTATAATCCCTGATTACAGATTACAGATTGCCAGCATAACAATAATAATAAAAAAGAGTAAATGTTAATTCCAAACATTGTCTTACAGTATGGCATTCTGGTGCTCATCACATAATATTTGGGTCAGAAGTATTTTTCAATGTTTTTTAAACAATGATTGTGCCTCTGTCATTGTCTTTTCTTTCAGATGTCACCTCTTTCCTTGCCATTCAGCGCTATTCTAAAGCTTTTACTAAATCAAGCTGTGCCTGTCTTTTAAGGGATTTCATTAACTGCTGTAGTTTTGGATACAGAAGTGATTCAAGACTGAAGATTTTAGTTCAGCTGGATAATAGCCACGTATAACTGTAATGAATTTTCCTGTTCATGAACGAAATGCTCCAGACAGTCTTGGTCTTCACAGAAAAACAGAATCACAGAATGGCTGAAGGTGGAAGGCACCTCCAGAGATCCAACCCCCCTGCTCCAGCAGGGACACCCAGAGCACGTGGCACAAGGTGGCATCCCGGAGGATTTGGAAGATCTCCAGAGAAGGAGACTCCACAGCCTCTCTGGGCAGCCTGTTCCAGGGCTCTGTCACCCTCACAGGAAAGAAGTTCTTCCTCACATGGAGATGCAACTTCCTGTGTTTCCACTTGTACTCACTACCCCTTGTCCTGTCACTGGCCACCACCCTAAGAGTTTGGCCCCATCCTCCCTACACTCTCCACTCAGATATTTGTACATATGTCTTGGTTGTGCCTTTCCTGGCATTTCCTTGTTGCTGAAAATTAGTCCACGTCCCTTCCCTGTTGTGTGCTTTGACCAGCACCAGCATCTGAGATGCACTGGGTCAGGGAACTAGACCAGCTGGGAAATAGTTATCTGGGGAGCAGTTCTTCCGCTTGAATCCTCTCACGATTTACTCTGTCACACAGTTGCACAACTGAAGCTGCAAATTCTGCTCAAATATTTCTGGAAATATTTGGCTGCAAAAAAAAGGGCAGGAAGATTTAGGGACTACTTTTAATGTGTCAATGACACCTTGAATGAATTTCACATTAAAGTCTCGGGTAAAGCTAACAAACAGGAATGTTAATGTCAACTCAGCAATTAGTTCAAGGTTTGCACATTGCTACAAAAGCTCAGAACTAATATGTCTGCACTGTAACCCAAATCTTTGCTTTCATTAGAGCCTAAACTTGAAGCAATGTATTTTCTTAACAGCATTTAAAGTGAGATATAATAGGAAAAATCATCATTTGTGAGAGACATTTGTCCTTTAAAGTTTCTGAGCCAAAGCTACTGCAAAGAGTTTTTGTGATTTTTTGCCAGACTGCCTTTGTGATTTGGCCTTGAATTTGAGCAGTCAAATACGAGCTCTGAATAGTGCCTCCTCACGAGCCGAACTATACCTCTCCTGCTTGTGAATCTGTTCCCATGCTGTATCTGGTTGATGCATCAAAATGGATGAGTAGCTGTTCATACAACAAGATCTAGATTAATTAACTTCTGCTTTTTGATATAACTATCATTTTACCATCATAAATTGACCAAAAGGCATTAGAAAAACTGAATCACATATTTTGTCCCATACTTTCTTTGACTGTAAATAAGTATTCTTTCCTTGTGATTCAGGAACATCATGCATCTTTGCAAAATATTTCATACACACTTGCACTGTCATGAGTAAATACATGAATAGATGAAAAGTGAACTATTGATGTTAGGTTGTTTTTTTGATAGTTGGCTTTAGAAGAAAACCATTCTTGTATCACTCACGCAAGATAGTCCTGAGATTTTTTTCCCAAAGGGTATGTGAGTTTCTATGTTAAAAAAGTACAGACAATACTGCAATAAGCTGCTCAGGCATTGTAGGATTTTCATGAGCACGTCTTCAGTTTAATGATAATAGAGCTCATAATAGTTAAGGATCTAGGAACTCACAAAGTATTTTGTCTGTCTAGAGCTCAGCAAGGAAGACAGTTCTGAAATAGAAATCTTTTGATCTTGAAATGACAAGATCTGAATAGTAAAACCCCCTCTCGTAAGAAACACAGGCTGTAATTATGGCACATCTATTATTTAAAATGTTCTTGAAAATTCACATAAAAGCTGTTCAAAACAAAGGACAGGATTAGGTCAGGAAGTGGTCTGTAAAACTAAGATTTTATTTTTTACTAATTTCTGCCTTCTTACTCAAGCAAGTATTTGCCTGCAGTAATTGTCATTCAATGTGTGAAATGCTTGCTCCAAATGGTTTGATTCTTTCTCTTTAAAAATAGATCCTAATTAATTCTATTTTATTTTAAAGAATATTCTGTACATGGGCAAAGTTTCTGAAAAGGCTCAGGCTTTTTCTTTCCTATACCGTCGCTTCCCTGGACATCTAAGCCGTATTTGTTGCTGTTAGCTAGAAAATCTGGCAGGGTCACTGTTAACCTATTAGCCACAGATATTATAAATGAAATTCTGCAATATAACCATCTCACAGCAGACATCAAATAACCTAGGAAAACAAGTGAGCTGGAGCTTAGTCATATTTGATAATTAATGTGCAATGGTTTCCAACAAAAATTAATTTAGTGATGGAATAAAACATATG
This sequence comes from Crypturellus tataupa, assembly GCA_034781795.1. Lineage (NCBI taxonomy): Eukaryota > Metazoa > Chordata > Aves > Tinamiformes > Tinamidae > Crypturellus > Crypturellus tataupa. Next base: position 4,536,435 of record JAWLRI010000390.1, read on the forward strand.
GAATAATGCTTAAGCTTACATCAAAGGCAAATATTGAATACATTAGGATACATTATCTCTCCTCTTTCTGGAGTACATTATGTTCTATTAAGATGTGATGTTCTGAATTTCTGCCTCGGCTTCTCTGAGAATTTGTGTGATGGCTCACAAATGTGTTCCCCAGTGCCCTCCTCTGTAGCACTCCTCCAATTCAGCTATCATTTTTTGTTTCAGATGAAGCATTAACACTCATTATCTGTCAGTAGAATAAAAAAGAAAACAAAACAAACCAAAAAAGACCCAACAACACTTTTTTTTTAGATGAAACATCTTTCTTGGATGACACTTCTGATGTTTTCAGTAGGAAAAACCTTCAAAGAAAATGGGTATCAAGTCTGAAACATTACATAATGCTGAGTTGAAAGACAAAGTGTTTTCTGGAATTTTAATTTTTTTTTAAGCAGCTGCCTTTAAGTGAACACAGCCATCACTGTTATAAAATATTCAAAGCCTCATACATATCAGACAGAGCTACAGTTACTAGGGCAAACAATCTCACGTATCAACTAAACAAACATGAGAAATTTTTCCTGAGCCCCACTCTAGGTCTTACCAATACCTCTATTTTTAATCATATCCTTTTTTTAATGACACTTTCCACTTTGCCACATTCTGCTAGCTTTCGGGTGTCATGGATAAACACGTAGTCGTGAAAGACCAAGATGAAAGACTTCTCCGTGCTAGGTCATTAGCCATTCCACTTACTGTACTGTAGCGCATTTTCCCATTCCTAATTGATCACTTCATTGATCAGACATTACGGAGGAGCTTAGTGACCTAAGCTTTAGCTTTGAAATGCAGTAGAGACTATAATTATCTGAATGTCTTCAAGGATGCCTGAAATTGTGAGGATGTTCAGTTCATCAAGGAGTCTGGTTAGCTGAGAGAAAAGCCCAGAATTTTAAAGAGAGATCAGGAGAGAGAACAAAGCTGTCTCTATATTTTCTGTCCAGAAGTCTTGCAAGGTGTCAGTACATATGAAGAGGAGATTCAGAAACCCCTATTCAGAAGATGAGTTGTCATAACTAAGAACATGAAATACCTGCTTAGTCATCCCAGGTTTAGGAATTATTGAATCTAGAAGCTTGAAATGGTTCACAGAACTGCTTTTTCGCCTCCTGTGATTAGGTTCTTCCCCCTGTTGGCAACGATGTCTGTCTAAACACGTGTTGATTGCCTTGTCTGCCTTACCAAGGCTTGAAGGGTACAAGGCACAGAGGTGTTTGTAGCATGAAAAGCTGAGGAGAAACAAGGCCTGAGATTTGGGTGGGCCTGGAGGGGCCTTCCCGCTCAGCCCTCTCCTGTGGGCCCTGGTGAGTGGGCCCATGTGCTGGGGGCCCAGTTACCAGACTGGGTAGGTTCGTGGGGTGTAGGGGTGGGGAAAGTGCCTGGAACCTGATCATTTCTTCTTAAAAATCTTTGCAAGGTAAAAACTTCCAGGGATGTAATGCTAATATCCTTGCAGCTATATGAGGCTCTCAGGGATGTCTCTCACCCCAGCTTAGATAAAACTGGTCCTTAAAAACTGAGGTCCTTAAAAACTGTAATATTGTACTTCCTTCCAAATAATGTATTCTGCCTTTACTAATGATTCTCCTACTGCCTGTTAATACACACTACACTATGGGTCATCATCTACTCTGAAGACTGTTTTCCACTGCTGTGCTCATTGTGATAGTGAGGATAAGAGAGTTCCCTTTGAAGGCAGTTTATAAATCTTATTGGGCTTCTTCATGATGAAAGGCACTGTAGATATATAAGAGATCAAAGCAGTGTGAAGATCAGTGGTATATGTTTGCATGAGGTTTCTCTTTCTGTGCCTTCTGATGATTTTGAGGTTCAAAATTTCCGCTTTAAAGAAACTAAAAAAACAAAAGAAAACCCTAGAAAAAACCACCATATTTCAGTGGATTTGAGGTCAGGCCAGCCAAGTGCCATGTGCCATGTGATGCTGACCTGGATTCATAAACTCTTCAACATTCCTCTATCTTCCAGCATAAGCAGGCACTAAGAAAATCTTTGTTTTACCAGACTAACAGTGATGGCCAAGAGCTGGAAGTTTTGTAGGAAAGGAAAACTGCTTAACAACAACAGGAGAAGAAAGAAGCAGCTCAACTTAACTCAGAATACAAGTGTTTCTATTGAGCCTTGTCAGATTGCTGGTAAAATTATTTTTGATTGTGAATATACATTAGGAATTGGCCTAAAAATCATATGAACATTTTTTGAGTTATTTTTGGGGTCTACTTTATTTTTCACTTATATCATATGTCTACATATTGAGAATTTCAATGTACACTTCTGTAGATTTATATATGGCAATTGGAAGTAGAAATCCTGTACATTCATTGTAAAGCACCAACTGAAGATAATACTGATTTTGACTGCATTGTATTTTAATATTGGATTAGTGTTTAGTGTAGAGTAAATCATTCCTTTTATTCTAAAATGAGCTTTTGGTTTTCAACAGGATCACTGCAGATTTTTTTTTAACCTCAGAGTGTGTTCTCATAAGCAATATCAAAATAAACCCTTGACCAACAAAAATACTTCCTGCATTAGATCAACACTAGGATCACAAAAAGACGTCACTACTGACCTTTTTATTACATAGAGAATACAGGCAGAATACAGAAGACAGACAAACAGTAGACTTTGAATATTAGGAAAATGTAATAATAATGTAGTGTCAATATTAAAAAAAAGGCAAATTCTGTGTGCCTAGACCAATCTGATCCTCCTTTAAAATCCTACAGAAAATGTGGATCAAAATGTCTGGTTATCCATTATCAATAAAGCTCTCATTGTACGTGCCCAAAATACAAAAATCTAAAACCATGTGTCTTTTTTTTCATCCATTTTAAAGAAAAAAATATTTTAAATGAAAGGGAAGAGACGCAAGAAGAAGAACTAGTGGGATCTATGTGTGTCCTTAGAGCAAAGGAATATGGAAGTGGTGAGCCAAACTCAGACACACAAGTGAATCCCAGATGTTTTGCATATCACCCACCACACTATTCTTGAAATGTCATACAAAATAATAAACTGTGTAGCGAAGCAGAGCAGGGAACAATAACCTGCCCAGTACACTTTATCAATATGAAGTCATAGTCTGACTGCCAAGGGGAAGGAAAGGAATCAGAAATAGAGTTTAATCAGGTGCTATTGCTGGCAAAAACTCCAGAGGCCTTTCAGAAGAGAAGAATGTAAATTAAGTCCAGTAGCACAGGATAAAATAATGTTCACTCCTCAGGTGAAAATGTTTCTTTTGGGGGAGAATGTAGGAAATGTTTCTTTACTAGAGTAATTGGACCAACCATGAAAATAAGTGCTGTCATTTTGAGATATTTGATCAGATTGCTTGGGTTGAAGGGTGGTGGTGGCAAGGAAAAATCTAAACCAAGTGCAAAGCATAAACCATAAAATTTGAGATTGGTCTTCCTGTCCCAGGAGGCTCTCCTAACGATATATTACAGGCAGGAGGTGGCAATCTCTCTTGTCAAAGCTGTCCCACTTCATGTTAATTGTTCTTGAACTTTATCCTATCCCATCCCACGTGAATATCTTGACCATGAAATTGTCATATCAGTTTTTCAACTTTTTTTTATTCTCTCTGATGTAATAAATACTATGTTAGTTATATGAAATCAAGCGGCTTCCCTAGGAAGTACTGAAACGGAGAGTGTCCTTGAGTGCTCCTCACCCTGCATGCGCAATAGCGGGATGGGTCCGGACACTTTTCTGTGATTCGGATGACTGGCTTTCAAATTCCTACTCCCTGTCAGGTCAAATGGCTTCTAAAACTGCTATCCCAGTTTAGTGTTGTAACCATTGGTTATTAAGCTAAATGGAAGAAGAACATATAGATCTCTTCCTGTTAGTCTAATGGCCGGGTAAAATTCTCTCTGTGCACGTATGTGCACATGTTCACACACACAGGGTTCAGATGCTTGTTCTGTTGAGGACATCATGCTCACCTTCACGAAGGGAAGTCCATCGTCTTCAGCTTGTTCTGCTGAGCCCAAGGTACAGACTCCCCAAACTCCTCAGAGGAAGAGGGACTGCTGGAACACCTTGTGCAGGACGAGGACCCCTCACGGGATCGGGTAAATGCCACCATGGGTTGCTTGTGTCCCCCCTGCATCGTTTTCTCTCACTGCCAGCCTGTGGGGGTGCCAGTGGCTGTTCTAGAGCACTTTAACCCTCCCTTCATTTAAAACCTTTAATCCTTAGAGTTTTCAAAGGCAGGAGGTGCCATCCCTGTGACTTTCCCAGGAAGAGAAGGCGGGATACCTCTTGCTCCAGCAGCGGTTGCCTCTACAAGCCCTCCCACATTCCTGCTGCCTTTGCCTGGTCCTCAGCACACCCACCGCAGAGAAATGTATCAACTAGCTCTACAAAGGCTTGTGGAGACCACCATAGCTGATCCTGGTGTGGGTGAACAAAACAAAAAACAGGTTTAGTTCCCACATCCACTGCAAACTTCCTAAAAGAAAAAGAATGTAAATGCCGTGGAGGAACAGTGAGAGCAACATTGTGGTTCAGATTTGTGTGTGTGTGTGTGTGTCGTTTTACCTTAGCTCCCTCACCCCATCTTCTGCATCCTCAGCAGTGAGGTACTGGCTGATCTCCCATTCCGCAGCGGTAGGAGATGCTGCGAGGTGGCCAGTTGCAAGGGGAACGGGTGCCGCGGCTCAGCCATCTTAACGCCAGTGCTGCCCTGCCCGGTTGTCACTCGTAGGTAGCTGAGGGTTCGCGCCCACAGCGGAGGAGCTGTGCCCAGATCCAGGCTCGTGGGTGAGAGGTGTCTCCTCTCTGCTTTGCTGGTGATCAGGGGTAACATCAAGCTCAAAGAGAGTGGGGTGCCCTCCTGAAGCTCCAATTAATAGTTAAACCTCTTAATTAAAAATAAATAATATTCGGCCAAACAAAACTTATGATGTTTGGACATGGAAAATTTAGAAAGTCTCTCTTACACTTCCTGTTTTGCAGTCTACAAAAGAGTATTTGTCTGTCTACTTTCAGACTTTCAGGGTAGGCCTCAAATATCCTTGACTGAAGTCCCTGCAAATAGCTTTATTTAGATGTGAAAGGAAAAAAAAAAAGACGTGTTCACTCTGTTCTGAGTTTCAAGTGCTCAGTACCCATGAAATGGATTGCTTATCGGGAGATAATGTCTTTTTCGTGCCTTTTAAATTCTGTGAAAAATGTCTTCCTGTTTAATAGGTTGATTAAAGCTGTATATGCTCCAGAAGATAAATGTGATTATTTATCATACTGTGCCCAAGATAATGACAGTAAAGAAGACAAGGTTGAAACTTTGTGTGATTTCCTCTCTTCCACATCCTGGGGCACCCCGAATACTGCACACAGATGGTGCTCTACATAAAGGAGCGCATTAGCTGTTAAACATTTTTTCTTTCCATTAACTAATTTAACAATATGCTCCTGGTATTTAAAGAAATAGACAAATCACACACAAAAATACTTCCGTCAGCTTAATTCTGATTGCTAAAGCAGACCATTTGCCCAGATGGGATTGCTTACTGGCCTAGCTATCAGGTTAGAAACGTCTAGAAATTCTGCACCCACAAGCTCAGATGCTGGCAGTGTTGATTCAGCTCTTCCTCTTTAATTGAGTTTCAGGCATTTAACTCTCTGGAGGGTTTTGAATGACAGCCTAAATATCGAAGGCCAGTCTGCTCTGCATATGTGTTTAGGTGACCTGAATTTTCAAAAAGGAAGAGCTCTTACAAGTCTGGTTTAAGACAGCTATGGGTGACAAAAATCACAGCAAAAGCCCCTGGGACTTTTTCACCAGAGTGGGTGGTGGACCAAATTAAATAAGCGTTTCCACTGTTTTCATATGTCACCTTCCACAGCAAAGACCGTGGTGTCCTCGGGACTGGCTGAGTGGAGGGGTTTTTCTTTACAACCACGACGATGGCAGTGCAGCCTGCACATAATTCTCCCTTGCACACCCGTTTTCCATACTGAGCTCTCTTCAGCACTGCTTTCCATTTCCCTTTTTGTTTCCAAGCAACACAGCAGTATAGAGGGAGCCCACATATTATTAAGTAATAGCCTACAGGCTAATTTTAGGAACACACGTGGTCTCCATTATTCTTATAATGAAATGTGACCAGGAAGTCGGTGCAAATCACTCCAAATGAAGCACAGAGGCCCACGAAAAGTGACGGAACCAACTTGAACCTCACTGCAGCCCTTCTCCGTTACGCATTTCCAGTTGCCAGTCTGGAGACAACCCTGCTTTAGTATTATCTCTTTGCACTAGAAAAAGGTGATAGTGAAAATAACCTTCCTCTTCTGTGTTTTTTTTTTTTCTTGCAGATCCCCTGATCCAGAAAGTGTTTTTGTTATTCAAAAAAAGAAAAAACAATCAAGGACCCACTAGACCCATCATTTTTGTGCTTCCATGTCTACTTCTAGCTATATAAGTCTTGAAATTCAGTTTACTTTTTTAAGGTATAATGTTCAACTAGTGAAAAGAGCTGCATAGTGCAGGAAAGAAAATACAATAACTCCCATTTATTTTAGTACAATGAAGTCACTCTTTGAACATTTTATATCTGTCTTTATTGACTCTGCAGAGAACTTAAAATGACTAATTTTAAATTTTACCAGAAGTTACTTAATCTAGATAAAGCCAGGTGGCCTGGATCCCACCTTAAAAAATAAAGGTGAGTAACATTAAGGACATTATGAGAGTTGCATTTATTATGTTTAGCACTTGACTAGCTTTAATGGCATAGATAGCATCTTAAACTTGGTAAGTCAGCATCAACACACATAGGCATAGGTGCTGTGAGCACTGGCATGTGCACAGACTAATAGAAACATGAAAACAGTACCATTTTTGTGCGTGTGCGATGGCCGTGTGCACCACAATTTATTTAATACTGGACTACAAGAATCGAGCTATGGAGAAAATGTCAGCTATTACACTTCAGTTTCTTTAAAGATATTATTTTTGTGCTGTCATGTTTCATAGGGAAACCATACTTCCCTATTATTCATTTGACATTTAATGTTTTTTTTTTAACATTCTTTCTTAGGAGTCTAAGGATTTAATCACAAAGGACAAATTTTAAGAGAACTTTATTAAATCTGACAGCTGACTAATTGGACTGTGTGTAATTAATAAAAAAACCTTTATAATTGAATATTCAGCAAAGGATTGTTCAATGATAACGGGTATTTTTTTATTATTATTTCTGCAGTTTTACAGAGCTATAATCCTGCAAATACAGAGTTTGACTAAGACATAATTCTTCCTTGTTTACGCCCACACTTCATGAGATCACTGCAGTGTGAAAAATAACATACTGCTTAGCTTTCTCTTGGTAGAAGAGCCACAGGAACCACTGAAATAGAAAAAGCTACACTTGACCATGTATTTTCTTAGGTGAAAATACCTGCAGTATAAGGCAGCGTATATCAGTATTTTATATCATTTTCACTTACAACTTAGATTTTCATACTATAATAGCAGCTTTTATGCAAATGATCAGATTTGCTATTGTAAGATCCAATAAAAAACTACTACTGAGAAAACGGAGTGCGCTTTGTATCTGCTCTGCTCTACAGAGCGGCTCAGTAGGGCATTCCTTGCATTCTGAATGCTTTTAGCTTTCCCTCCGGACATTCAAAAATAGTGTGGTTCAGATACTTCCTCTATTGTAACTTTAAATATCGCCTTTATTTTTAGAAGAGTCCACTGTATGCTCTACCTTCAGGTTCATTAACAGATTTGTTACAATTTACTTGAGGGTTATATTTCTAATGGGACATGTTCAAGTAACACTGAAAAGTACTCTTGGCTCCTAGAGAAATTTCCTAGAATTTCTCTTGAGGAACAGGATGTAATAAGGGTTTGTTGTTGCATTTTTATTCTGTTTACTACTGAAGGTTAGTTTCTTCTTCAAGATTTTGTAAGACAAATTCTTTTTTTTCAAGACGGATACAACTCATCTTGGATTTCCTAACAAATAAACTATATCAAACAGGTTGAAGATGTACTAGCAAATATAGCATAATATAAATCGTTTTTGTAAACTCTTGTTGTTAGGTGTTCACAGGCATCGCCAGGTTCAGTGAAGTCAGTAATTCACTTTGAGTTTTCTTTTCTATTCTTCAGATGGGACACTTGCAGTAGTTCCCCTGACATTCTTGCTGAAATGGACGTCTCCAAATTATTCTGCTTCTTTCATTTGGATTTAAGTAAGTCTTCCCATTCTACAGTAGATTCACTTTTTTTAGGAATTGCTGGAAACATTGACTGCATTTTAGTTTGGAATTCTTGCATCTATGAAAGAGATTAAAAATAAAATTAGTCAACTGTTACAAGAAGAAAATAAAATAACCATGAACCCTGGGCTTATATATTGGCAAAATATAGCAAGGTAAAGAAGAGGTGAAAATACTTAAAGGTAACAGAAAATCAAGTCCTTCCCTCTGATTATGTTAGTTCAAATAACTACAAAACAGAAAGATTCACAACAATTCCACCTTTTTTTCTCTCTCTTTTAACATTTGCAGTGGATTAAACGCCCAAATGGCCTGTTCATGGATTTCAAAGGAATAGAAAAATACTGCTCAGTTCTGACTTAATTTTGGTCTGCCTACAACAGCGGGTAAAGGTGACAAAGCATCATCTGGTTAAACTTTTAAGTAATAGCAGGAAGGAAAAAAGATTCCTAAATACATATTACAGCATAATTTTCTTTCACTGTTGGTAAATTAAAATGTTGGCTGCAAATAAAAATATTTCTGGTTTTATATTCTGTGTATAAATACATAAATACCAATCAACAAATCTTTATTTGTTGTAACAATATCTGATTCAATAGTCTTGGCATGCTAGAACTTAAATTTAATTTCTTTCTTTAAAGATCACTTCTTTTTCAAGATACCTAGAAAGGAAGATACCTTTATCTTTTTGAAGTATAGATGTGGAAAAAGCAAAACAGTGAAAATCCTGTTACATAAACAGCAGGATGTACAGGGAAGTTTTGGACTACTATTTTTAGGAAGCGCTTTACAGACTATGACATTCATGCACAGAAGGCAGGATGTGATATTCAAACACTGGATGCAGTGACCTCTTGAATACCAAATGCTGTCTCTGTTGGTTGATCCCATGGAGAGATCCCAGGAAACCTAGATATTCTAATCAAATCAAAATACATATTATATGAAGAAATAGGCAGAAAATTCACAGCTGAATTATCCTTTTTGGTTTATCCCATTTCTGTTTTTAAGTAAAAAGTATTTCACTGTCTGCTGTTTACCCCAATCAGATAACTGTTACTAATTATCCTTCTTTTTTTAAAAAATATTAGCTTTTGTCTCCAATAGTTCCTAAGCAAGTATTTTTGCTAGTTATTTAAAATATAAATCCTCTTATGGACACTAATATTCCCAAGGATACAAACATCAGAGCTGGTATAGAATAGTCCATATTACATTAAACAATTGCTGACATTTAAGTGCGAGCATTTACATTAGAAAACACTTTTAGGAGCTTTAGCTTTTTTTTTTTTAATCCTCTTTAATTAAGTTATCCTATTTCTCTCATGTGTGCAAACTATTCGATATACATTTAATTTCTAAAGAGCCAACCAACCTCCTCTACTGTTTCCCCTTGTTCTGAGTACATATCTAATTCTAGCAATTTATTTTCTCTCCTCTCACTGAGAAACTGCAGTGCAGCCTCTCATTAGGACCTTGCTTTGGACTACTAAGGTATTTGTGCTGTCTCTTCTCTTTCCTCAGTGTGAGAGCCTGTGACAGCAGCTTTTGGTTTCCTTCCTCCGATTTCCACGTTTGTGCTTTTTCTATCCTGACCGTATTTCTAAACCCTAGCCACCATTCTGCCTGCCTTCAGAGCTCCTCTGAAAATCACTTGCCACACTGCTTTGGAGAATACTCTAAAAAAGTAACAATTCTTTGAAGCAACAGAACCTGGAGCGTATATGCACAAAAGTGACCACAGAAACTGCATCCTGAAGCTCCAGCCCCTTTCCTGCCAGTGTCAAGGGCCTGTCTGCTGCCTGCCAGACCAGCTGTGAAGCCTCAGAGGCTTCGAGCTCAATGTCCTGGGCCTCAACTGGCCAGAATATACTTAGCAAAGGACTAAATTCAGCCCCCGGAGTAACTTACACAGGTGGCACAGGTCTCGGTTGCAGCTGGTTGACAGGACCACAGCAGGTCCACTGCAACCTAACAGGATCCTTGTCGGGAATTCATGCCCTCAGCATATGGATGAGAAGCTGCCCTTCTATGCTTTGGGCTTACCAGGTCTCCAGTTAGTCTCCTGCTTTGTGGTGAGCCTCTTGAGAAGAAGACGATGAGTCTAGGTTTATGTGCTAGCAATACTGCATGCTGAGATGCAAAGATTGGGACCTTGTATTTTTTACCTGTCCCTTTTAGGGGACAAACACCCTTCTGAACGAGGGAAACACTGTAATTAAGAACCTGTGTCTTGCCTTGTCATTTATATTAGATACGCATTGGGGTGCCTCTTCTCCCTCTAGAATTTTCTGCAGCTTCCACAGTGCACATGCCATGGTCTCAATCCAAAAGGCATTAATTTAATTATAAAAGTAATGTGCTACGTGCTGAGTAATGGAATATTTGGAAATAATTCACTGAAATAGGTGTTTTTTTATTACTGCCAGCCATCCTGACACTGGGTTACTTGATTCAGCTGTGATAACATCTTCAATTATTAGTGCAGTACCTCTTTCTGTTGCCTCCAGTATTGTAGGCCACTCTCTCAGACACTGCCTCTGAACCTAGTGGTACATGAACAGTTTTTAACACATTTCTTGATTTAGCATTCCAGCATGCTCTATTCCTCGAGGCAACTATCTGAAATGAATTTCACTCAAGCGAATTTTATTTTTTTATCATAGATACTGCAAAGCTTGATTCTGTTTTTTTTTTTTTCCTGCCAAATAAATTACAGTAACTGTTCCACCTCTGACTGTCAGGCTTTTTTCTAAAAGGATATCATCCACCTTACTGCATTAAATAATCTGTAATAGCTACAGATCACTGTTATTTTCTTATCTTAACCTAATGATCCTGCCTCAGGTGGCAAAAATATGGGGACCTAAAAGCATCTTCCATTTAATAATGTCTTTTTAATGTACACCGTTGACAGAATGTCACGCAAAAACTGGGATAACGCTATTACTGAGAGCACTTACGTGGCCGCTCATATTAAAATGAAGGAAGAACCGGTAAAATAGTCTTTATGAATTCCAGAATTAAAGTTCTGGAAATGTTCTCTTTAATGCCTGACATTCATAATAGGCCAACCCAGATTGTAGGAATTACTCTTCTGTTTTAGTAGGCGTACTAGTAAGAACTGCTTACGTTGGATTTCAAGTGAAATGAGTTTCGGTGCCCTGAACTGGCATACTGCCTGGCAGCAGAATGCAGCACCTTATATCCCAGTCAGCCACCTTCCCTTTCACGTGGCATCGAGATGAGACAGGTTGCCCTGAATTTAAGAGCATCAGAGAATATTGTTTGTACCACCTTTCCCAAAGTCTTAACATGTTTACTGTCACCCTGGGCAGCAAACGCTCACCGGGGTCTGCATACAGAAATCGCAAGATATCTGCAGAAAAGGGCAAGCCGAGAGCCCCTCGGGTGCTTCAAGAGCAAAGCGGGCAGCTTCCTGCCGAAGGTAATCCTATGCCTCTCAAGGTAGAAGGGAATACTCGCCGCAGGGTAACTCCTGCCAGTTTGCAAGCTGAGCTCTGAAATGAGCATGGGAAATTGTGCTCTGCTCCATATTCTTAGCTCATTAACTTGATTGGCAAAGGCATCGTGAGTGTTTGGGTTATTCAAAATTACAGGTCTAAGAAAACGGCACTCAGAGGGTCAATCCTGGCTCTACCCTTCATAATACTTTAATTATGGCTACGCTGTACCGTCAGAGTGGACTGTTTACAACCTGTTTTCTGATTCCACTGTCTCAGGTCTGCATAGAGAAAAGATGTGGCTGAATTTTGTTAAATATCTAGAGAAGAGCTCATATTAATCCCCTATCCCACAGAGACTTATCCACATACTTAAATTTACGTGGCGTTCAATAGTTTCTCTGAAATCAGAGGTCCATTTGCAATGCCTAAAATTACACATACACAGAGATATTTTACAGAAATGCATCCCTTATAAATCCTATATAATCATGTGAAACAGGTCCTGCACTTTTAAAAAAGAAAAATGACATGAAAATAATCTGAAATAAAGTGAAATTTTCCAGTGGGACGGGACAGGGCTATCTTTATTATATAAAACAAAGTTAGTTGTACATTGGAGTTCTAAAATCATTATGCATTTACCTCCTAAAGCTACTATATCTTCGAAATCAAATTCCTGGTGGACTATAGGGAGCTGTTAGGTCATAGGGGTCAGGCTGTCCTTTTTGCACTGAGGCATAAACAGGTAAGACCCTGGAATACTCTCCTCCTGTGGCTTTTCCATGTATGCAGCTACCATGTTACTCATGTATCCATGCATTTCACAAACTAGAAGTTGGTCTATTCCACAAACGTGTTTTAGCAGCCCCCCTCCATGCCTCGTCTGGTTCAGTTTCTACATGAATGTCACAACTCCCAAAAGTGGGACTGTTATCCTGGAGGATACATGAGTACTAAAAGGAAGATGATGTCATCCTGAAGAAAACAGAAGTCTTCTGGTTTAAGTTTGGATTATTTTGAACACGCAAAGGAGGAAGTGGTTAGCTAATTAGGATGAATATGAAAATCATCAATTAATTTAGATATACAATGACAGCAACTTTGTAAACCACATTTAAAAGAAGTTTCTGCCTTAGACTGAGAGAAGTATGACCATGCTTTAAAACTCTGTAAAACGTCACACTGATCTTCCTGCAATAAAGTGCCAAATACTTTATTTTTTGAAGTATATGTGGTATCTCAAAGAAGATGAAAAAAAGCAGATGAAGTTCTTCCTTCTCAGTGCTCTTCCCACTGATTTCAGTGATGATGCAAGAGGCATCATCTGGCATGATGGAGCCAAGTTTGGATTATATCTTCTTGTTGCTTAATGTCTTTGTGCCACGTAGGAAAAAACAGTGTGGAATACTTTTAAATTCACTGAGCAACATGCCATTTATTTCTGCAGAGTCTTACTGCATTTTATGTAAGCAATTACTGTGTTCTAAGATTTCAAATCTGGTATGCTGAGAAGGACATCCGCATGGTGTGTATTATGGTGCATCAGTCATTGTTCCTTAGTTTGCTCAGACAATTTCAAAAAATTAATACTGATGCAATTTGTCTTAATTAAATAAAAAACATTGAATTGTCTGCAGGTGAGACAGTTCTTGAAAAGAAAAAAAGGTTAATCCAAGTAATTTTTATCCTCTCTATGTACAGAATTTACACTCAGGATATGTATAATGCATGAGATTCATAGTTGTGGAATACCCAAAGCAAAACCAAAACGCTGCTCTGAAGAGACACATTCACCCCAACTCCTGGAATAGGGCTGAATTCCATGCAAATAAATATGTCAGAGTTAATGTGATACAAAGAACCAGAATGTTATAGCTGGGCACCTTCAGACAAGCAGAGCACCTGGGGACTTTGACCGCAGAAACTTAAGTGCCGTATTGCCACCCTTAAAAGCCCAAAGCAATCCCCTACTGCTAATATTTGGTGTGAATAATTTGCACCAGACTGGCTTTTATTCCAATTTTAGTAATACACATAGACATCTCTCTACAGGTGGTGAGAAGTGGCTCAGCAGCTGCTTTACTTACTGGGAAGCACAAGTGCCCCACAGAGGTGATCGGAGACCCCATGGTCACTAGTTTGTTCTATCTAGTTTCTTAGCACATTGCTGGCAGTGAGTAGCTAAAAGTCTCTTCCTAACAGTAGAAAAATTCCTAAAGAGCCTCTTCCTATATTTTTGAAATATTTCTTTGCAGCTGTCCTTATTGATGATGCAAATGTAAATGCAAGTCAACGCTTTCCCTGAGATCAGTAGGAAAACGATAAACTCATTCCTTGAATAATTATCCTGCTTTATCAAGTGTACAGTGAAGTTCACAGGGCTTTTTTTTTTAACTTCTTGGATAAAATACTTGCAGAACATATGTGTGGAGGCAAGTCATCTCCACACTGAACTAATTAGGCAATACAAGCTATGCAGAACGATCTTGCATAAACTGGAGGATGAAGAATTTATATTTTTTTAAGATATTAAATTTAAGTAGGTATTGAGGAGATTAAATATTTTTAAGCAAACCGAACAGGTTTGAATTACACTGAATTATATGACCATGAAATAGCAAAGAAAGAATGTGTTTTTACTACACAATCAAGTGGAAGCATGATATGGAATAGAAACTTCAGGAATATCATTCAAGTGAGAATTAAATACAGCTAAAAATTAAAAGTAATAACAAAATACGAATTTCATGGTTCCAGGAAACATACTGCTTTTATAGAAGCATTTGTTCATTTACCAAACACCATAAAAATGTCATCCCCTGCAGTATTTCTATGCTTGACTGAAATCTACAGATCTTAATAAATTTACAGTGCCAAGGATAAAACAATCTTCAAATTTATTTTCTGAAATGATTACTGTATATTTGAAATTTATCCATCCTTAATGCAAACACTCCTTTGTGTATATATATTGTGACTATGCTTATGGACTCACAAAATTAAATCAAGCATCTCTTAAAAAAGATAGGATGGCTGGGTGGGTGTATTATTCCTGTTTTGCTTAAAATGATGATTTAGAGGCTAGATTTCCTCTAAAGATAAACAACAAGCCTTGGAAATGCCCTTACCAATAAAACCATAGCAAGTCTGTATTTTAATTGCTTTAGATTTCTCTACACAGCTGTGCAATTGTTTTAGATTGTTAATATTTTTGAAGGTTAAGATCAATGAAAAACAGGATATTTCATCAGGAGTCACCACAAAGATAGTGAACTAATATTTAATAACTATATTAGTCACAAATTAACATGCAATTTTCCTCAGCATTTTCCCATCTTTCCACAGAACAGATGCGTAAGCCACAATATATGGTTTCACAAACCTACATAGGAATCACCCTAGCCCTTTTCCTATGGGAAAGGATGCTTTTATTTCTGAGGAAATAAAACTTAATTTATGGAGGACATGAAGAAAAAAAGGACTTTTAAAGCTTGATTTATCATCTTGTTCGTTAATCATTGAACATTTCAGTCTGCAAGTGCTGAGGGCACTGTTCTGCTTTTAAAAGAAGGCTCACAGTCAGCTGATAGTAAAAAATGAAGGATAAAACAACAGCTATTCATAGGTATGTTTTAATACCTGTCAAGTATTATATTGCTAGAAGTTTAACTAAAATCAGCAATGAAAAAAATCCTACTTTATTTAAAAATTCTGCCTCTTTAAAGTAAGAGTTTACAGCTTAGCTGTAACTTCTAGAAAATTGTGAAACTAACATTTTCCCAAGTATTTTCTGCAGTTGACAAACTGCAGTCATTATTCTGTAAGGGAACTGGAATTAAACGTAGTATAAAAGCCAACAGCAGCAGATATTTTCAATTGAAAATAATTGCTTTGTGAAGGTGCTTGGAATGAGTTTACAGTGACAGTAGGGAAATTTTTTACACGTGATTCAAGACTCAAGTACTCATCCAGAAGCTCTCTTTTGATGAAATAATCTTTCATAGGATATGGTGATTCTATTTAATCAGCGAGATGATTATCATCATTAATTATTCCTGATAAATATGCATACTGAACGCAGTACAGGGTAGACTTAAATGGTGGGGCTTGACAATCTGCTACAAGGGAGTCAGACTCTGAAACTCCTCTAGAGTCAGAAAACTGAGAATGACAGTAAGAAGAATCAACACTCAGGGTTGTGGGGATGGGTCAGGAAGGATCTCTTCAAAAAAAGAAGAAAAAAAAAAGATTAATTTATTTCACAAACAAATGTAGATCGGACCCATATCACTCATTAAAACAAGCCACCAACATGGTGCCCATCTTACTTTTATAGATATCCAAAATGTAAAGTTCCTGAGTTAAAAAAAAAAAAAAAAAAAAAACTTTGATACTCTGTGTTTTCCATCAAAAACTGTTAGCCCACTGTACCAGGAGTTTATAGTTTGATAGTTAGTAGGGAGATAATACCACAGTGTTAAAGTTATTAGATAGCAAATACACATGTTAAAAGTGCAGACATTTCCATTTCTATTTCATATATCGATTATGAGACTTACATTTAAGATTATGCATGTTTTTATCTATTTGTGAAGTACTTTAAAGTAAAGTACTTTGGGTGTGCCTAGATGAGTATCCTAGTTCAGATCAGGAGCCTGAACTCTTCTGACACAAATCTCCCTTGCATGAACTAGATTCCTGCAGGGTAAACTAACCTGAAGGTGTGTTCCAGGAATGCACATCACCAAGTGAGCTAAAGGACAAGGCCAGAGTTAGTCCAAATCAAGAAAATAAATAAATAAATAAACACCAAAACCCTCTGGAAGGGGTATGGACATTAGGTTCTCAGCACCAGCTGTTTCTCTGACCCAGTCCTGTCGGTCTGTGGCACTTGCTGATGTAAACAGAGCTTCTACGCCCTGTGATGAACAGAAGTGGACGCAATTTGAATCGTGTTCCCCAGAGCTTGCGGGAAGCAAGTTAAAGTCCTGCTGTTACTGACAGCTGGTGAGTTCTGAAAGAGGCACACGTGAAAAGAGCGAACCCATGCTCCTAGGTACTGAACATGCAGATTTCATTTTTCATGAATAAAGATAGAACTTAACCTGCTGTAAGATCAAATCCTCATTGATCCATCACTTCATGATTTAGGGATACCAGTTGACTGGGATTTAGGAGGGTTCCTAATTCTTAGATTACAATAGTGATAACTGCAGTCAGGGGATATTAACAACCTAACCTGAGATAGCATAAAATCTTTTATATCCCTTACAGATAAAGATACGTTGCTTACTGTCACTCCTGGGATTTCACGCTGGTGTAAAGAGCAGCAGACTGTAAAGCTATTGGGAACCACCTTTAACAATAAAGCCATTTAAGAGTAGGCACCACCACAGCAGTTTTAAAAACCAATATTAAAAAAATTAAAATAAAAAAGCAGCATTTTGGCAGTGACACCACACAAAACCACCACTCCCGGACGAAGCTAACGGCAGTGCCCTTTGTGACTGCCGCAACGCTGGTTTCCGAAGCCGTGGCCGTAGGAGAGCCGGTGCGGTGAGTGCCAAGGCTGGCACCGAGGACAGCCTGGCACTTCGCAGCCCAGGATCACAAGCCAGGCTTATTATTTTTTCCCTAAAAAAGCAGAAGCTGTAGCAGTTGCTTGGAAAGTGAAACATCTGTGGTGCTTACCGATGGAATTTTATTATGCTTAATAACTGGGTATCAGCAGACTCTTGTAGCTGTCAGCAACGCTGTTACCAGCAGTACCAAGGCCAGCAGGCTGCGGCCCAGCTGAGCGCGGGCACTAACAGGGCCAGGCAACTGATTAGCAGCTCCCCATGGCAGCTGCGCACTGTTCAAGGCAGGTTAAGTGAAAAAAGGAGGGCAAAATGCTCTGCTTGTCCAGCTGCCAAAAATTCAGCTGTTAATTCAGCAGAGCTTCCTGGCATCCAACTGAACCAAACTTCTTCTAAAGTACATGGAGTACAGCATGTTCAGCAGATAAAGCCTGCCTTAAATTCACAATTTTCAAGTCTGTACATGTAATACTAGGTTTGAAATTGTTACTTCTACAGGTCTGCTGTGCTACTGCCTCCATGTATTACAGAGCAACAGAAGCCAAGTACACCAAAGGACCAAAATATTTTTATTCAAGCCAAGTACACCAAAGGGCCAAAATATTTTTATTCAGGTAAATCTGTAGTAGCACCTATTTAAAAAACATTTAACTAGAATGAAAATGTCCGTGTGAAAACATTGAGCTTAGTGTCTGCTGTGGATTGAACAGGTTATATATAAAGAACCTTAATTTCATATAATAATAGTTTCTGTGAATAGTTTCTCACCACTTGAATTTTATTTGTTTTGTGTGATTATCTAAAAGTATTTGACTCAATATTTTTTCCACAAAAGTTAGTATTTTAACTTATTTTTTTAACTCTGATCACATGATTGTAATTAAGAAGTTTTAAAAGAATCCCGTTCCTCTGAAAAAATAACTGGCCCTTATTAAAATGACTGTATGTCTAAGAATCCAGAACTAATGATGCATTAGCAAGCTTGTAACCCTTATTTGCAGCCAAAGCTCTCACCTGCTTAGGAAAATGGTATTTAATTTCTAAAATAGTCTGAATATTTCACTTTCTTTAGTCTAGTTTTTGTACTTCCAGATATTTTAAACATGCATATTTGATTTTAACTGAAACATAGAAAGGCAGGAAAATGAAAAGCATGTCAGCAAATTTACAAATGACAATTTTTGCTTATGCCATAATGAGTAGCATTATCATATGTGTTTCCTTCCTGCAGTGGAAATTAAAAGTCTACAGTAAATACAAAATTAAAAAATGCTCATCAGCAGACAGCAGGAAAGAGAACTGTTCAAAACCACATGCTGACAAGGTCTCTTGAGAGAAATCTGCTTCCTTCACTCTGGAGTTTTTAACTGTCCGATACTGTAAAACTTGAGATCTTCATAACAGGGCACTAGCAAGAGCCTCTTAAGCTAAAGCTTTCCTCCAATCTCCTTTTCCCTTGTCAAACATGATCACAGGAATTGGTAATCAATACTACCATAGTACAGAATAGAGTACAGGATATAGTAAGATACAGTTAGGAACCTAGCAGTCTCTAAAATACTCTGCATTGCCCTACAGACTTAGGACACAAAACCCACTGCTATCAGGAAGCTCTAGGGTCCCTAATTCAGACTGTGACGTGGCTGGGGCTTGGTCATCTCAAACTTGCAGGGTTTTCCCTGTCAGGTAATTCAGATAATCTCAAGAAGAGCCTCACAGGGAAATGAAACAACTGTGGGCCCAGGACAATACTCCTCAAGGAAATACTTTTTTTTTTTAATCATAAACTGCCTACTAGGGCCAAATTCTGCTGTCCTTTGGCAGGACCAGAAGTACTGAATAGAAATAAGGATCAGCATCATGATGTGAAATCACGATCTGAATCCTTCTGGCTAATGATACAGCTGACAGTAAAATGTGATGACTGTTGTAACTCAGCATGCAGAGAGTATAAATTGGTATTCCTGCTCTTCCTTCAACTCTACTATTCCATAAAAGCCTCACAAGGATATATGTTTAAACAAAATGTTTTGCAGCTTCCTCCCGTGTCCTAATATGCTTTACTGGCTCCTATCAAGAATCAGTGCTGGAAACTAAGGGACACGTGATTATCTACTGGAACCATCCATTGCTCTTGGAACCCAAATCCTTACTTAGAAAATTCATTAGCAGAGTGGTCATGAAGTGAGAAGTAGAATAAGCATATTATTGAGGATGGCATTATGATGGAGTATAATTTTTTTCCTCTTTTAGTTCTGGGAGATCAGGGTGCTTTGCTGACTATATAAGTAATTTGTCAAAGAAGGTAAAGAAGTTGAGCCTGCCAAACTTGGGGCTGCAGGAGACTCTTAAGTCATGGTGCATTACTAGGAGAAAAATAAAACGCCTGCAGGAACTTTAGTGCTCATGCTTACTGCTGTGAAGTGCTGGAACACAAGCAGTTTACTAAAGATAGCTGCAGCCCTTGGGACACAGATGCTTCCCCAGTTACTCTGCCTGAACACTGCCTATTAAGGAACTCCCCTCTATTAAACATGCCACCTCAAATTTCTGCCATTTTGCCCCTTCCAGGAATGCACTACAAAGAAAGCAATTTTCTTCTCCATTTTTCATAGGTCACTAGTGCCCTGATGCAAAAAGTGAAACTTTGACCCAAAAAAACATTGCCCTAAAGACAGGATTCAGTGGTTAGCCTTTAATTCAACAAGCATAGAAGACAGAGCTGCTGGCTACTATTTTAGTCTCTAAAGTAGAACAGTGACTCTTTTGTGAAGAATCTGAAATATTATGCTTATAAGCACAAGCAGGACTAAACTGTTCCTCCCCCAAAACTGCCTTCTCCTACAACATCCTCTTTGTGGGAGATGCAAAAAAAGATGCCTTTTTTGCTATACATATCTCTAGTTAGCCACTGTACATGCAGGGAATGAGGAGATGCTGCTGGGCTAGCGTGGCACAGAGATTTAGTGAAAACAGCACACCCAGATGACTTGCCCAAGGGAAAATAACCGTACTTGAGGGGACTGTAGTTGGTTACTCACACTGTGAACTCCCAGAGCTTTCCAGATGGCAAAACTCAGCAATCCAACTCCACACCATGCGTACAAGGAGCCCCATCCGAGGGCTCGTAAGGCCAGCGATGATCCGCTCTCCGGTAACGCAGCTGTGGCAGTGATACCCTAGGATTCACAAAATAAAGTGATCAAGGGAACAGAAATTGAAAAACAAGCAAAAAGCCCTGTAGACTAAAAGAGCTAAAACACAGTGCAGCTACCCAGGGCATAAGCTGTGTGGCAGCTGGCATCAAACAGTCCACGCTGCACAGTTAGCCAGCCCCTCTCACACGTGGCCGTGGTGAGATGCCCGCTTCTATGCATTTATTTCCGATCGTACAGCTACAATCCATGAACCCTAGAATAACAGTCAAAGAGACAACATCCTCCCTGCACTCCTGGGGTAAACGTCAGTAAAAACATTTATTTTCCTCATGAGTTTCACTGTTCAATTCTTCACACAGAAACACAGATCCTGGCAGAAAATAGCTGACTCACATACGCAGTCCTTACACAACTGAACAGTCTTACTGGGTAACAAAAAAACCCTGACAATTACTGATCAATTAGATCAAATCAATGAGTAAGATATTATATCAAATAAATGAGTATATAAGCACACAAATATATTCAATAAAAATATTTTATAGCCTAAAATTCTGGAAAGTAAAATTAAAAAAAAATCCTCCAAAACATGCTATACACCTGCACTTTTCTAGTCTTTTTTTATCACAAAAATAAAGCGGGAAAAATATTTTGCATCTTCTCTTAAAGGTTTTTCTAACAATTAGAATAAAAATTTTGCTCTTTCTTCTTTGACGTAGTTAGGCGTATGTACAGCACCTATCCTTAAGGCAATAGCATCAGTAATGTTTTTTTTTTTTTTTTTTGCCTTGGCTTTGTATTTATCAGAATGCTAAAATGATCCATAGACAATCCTCAGCATTAACACTTGTCCTTAGGATATTCTCCTAGACATAGTTGTCCAAGGACAGACACACACTTGCAACACTAACTTGATCCTTATTTATTCTGATTTGCACATCCTAAAGTGGAAGCTGCTGCAGACAGTCTAACATTAAGCCCTGCCCTGACCTGATGTGTGTCCAGTCTAAAATTTGGGCATCATGCACAGACACAAATGATAGAGATCTCTAGTCACACCACTAAACTATGCCCTGTTACTGCTTTAACATAACTCATAAACTTTCGTAATTCTTTCAGTAGAGATTGCATTGAATACATTTTAAGTTCCTGATGATTAGACAGCTGAAATAGGAATAATGTCATGAACATATGCAACAGTTACAATTTCTTTGGTTTAGAAGACGGGAAAAAAAACGGACAGAAATATCCTCCACACACAATCTTTAAATAGGCATCATTATCTGCGAAAATTGCTGCGAGTGGGGGGAGAGAATGCTATTTAAATGCTTGATTGCCCCAGAGAAAAAGCAAAAATGGAAACAATTGATCTGGCTTTACTGACAGCAGTGTCAAAGGGTGTTCAGTCACAAGCTGGTTCCTCAGGGGTACTAAGTACACAGAGCAAGATTTCTGTAAACAACATTGTTTGTCATGTGATTATCAGATATGTTGATTTGCTGTTCCAAGCATCAAGAAAGCTGATTAACAAAATGCTAAAAAAAGAAAAAGACAACAGTGAAACAGTATGGGGGAAAAATAAGCTGCCAACAAAAGAGCATTTTTAAGAGAACAGAGTTTTATTCACAAGCTTGTTATTCTATGTAGACATTATTTTCCTTTTTTTTTAAAGAAACTCTTCAATTTAATAAATAGGCTATTAGAACAATGCTTGAGTCTTTTTAAAAAATAGACAAGGAAAATATAGGACAGAATTAAGTGATTTGGTTCCCAAAATGTATGCCTCACATTACATTTTTTTTTTCTGGAGGATATCACAGAATCATAGAATGCCTAAGGCTGGAAGGGACCTCTAGAGATCATCTAGTCCAACCCCCCTGCTCCAGCAGGGACACCCAGAGCACGTGGCACAG
>JAWLRI010000390.1:4563893-4594307 GCA_034781795.1 Crypturellus tataupa
GCTTGCTTGCTATTTACAATAAAGCAGACTGGCAAATCCAAATCAATTGGCTCAGAGGATTTGTCCGTTTATAACAACATCTTCCTGCGGCAAGGACAGGACCCTGCTCTGGTTTCCAGCAGCTCCGGCGTTTTCCTGTCTCAAATCCCGCACACACCCTTGTCACTAGGACACTGTGAAGCCAACGCTAACGGTTGGCCCCTGCCCTTCAGAGATGTGCATGCATCTGGTGAAGGCTTCACCCAGCAAGCTTCCCTCTGAACACTGCAAAATACGGCATCAAATAATTTATAAAACAAACAAAACTAAATAAACAAAGCAAATAAATACGGAAAACAAACATGCCAGCAACAATCTTGCCCTTGGGCACACGCACTGAAAATCCATGTACCTATGTATTTCTGAGAAAGTGGCAGACCACAACAACACAGTGGCTACAGGTCTATCCTTTTAAGCCAGAGCTTCTCTCATAACACAGATAGGCAGGAAATGAGACATGAGATCAGTTTTGCAAATTCTTGCTCATTTAATAATTTAATAGGTTCAGCCACTACACAACAATGGAATTCTGAAACATTTAGAGAGGTGCTCAGTTTCATTCATTTAGCCTGTAATTGTTCATCTTTTAAACTGTCATTTTGCAAGAAGCTAAACAGTTCCTATCCTTTTCTCTAAACAATCTGGGGTTAAAAGAAGCCACGCCAAGAGACGGCATCAAGTACAAACGAGCACACACATGTGGAGCATGGGTATTTGGTCCTGTACCTGTACAGATAAGGAAGGGGACAGAACAGTAGTCATGCCTATCAAGGGAGCTGTGGTCCCGTAAAGACACAAATACCTTGTCCTATTCCTGCTGCACTGATGTTATTATTCCAATTGTGATCCGGTGCTTCCGGTGTACATCCAAACAGGTGGGGAAGGAAAGTCTACTTTGTCTACATTTAGCAGGCAAACTCTATTCCATTCTATCTGCAGAAGCATCCAAGAGCCAACAAACTGGGAACAAATTAAGCATGTGTTGTGAAGCTCACACATGTATTGTGGGAGCCGCCAGTTTAAGATTGTTTCAAAAAGAACCTGAGTCTCTTGAAGTTGGTGACGAGCTCTACTTTTGGTTTTCCTTCTAGGTCTCATATTGCCTTCCTTGTCTGAGACAGACCAAAAAGTTCTGCTTACGAGTGAGGTATGCGCTTGTCAGACACCAACCTTGCTGACATTTCACATGTCAGATCCTTACCAAAGACAACAACTATTGCTATCCCTGGCAGCTCTTGCTCAAATCTGAAACTGAGTGTCAGATGCGCACATGTGAGTTCTGGATAAGCACCAGCAGTTGCTGCACATGCTGAGACAGCTCACCCTGCTCAGGGTTAAAGAAAAAAAAACTTGAATTTCTATCACAAAAGGCCAGATGCCAAAGCCCTATCTGGAGAGCTGCTGACATCTCATAACGTTCTCTCTTCAAGACAAGCGAGCATTTCCAAGGCAAGGTCCCATGGCCATGCCACTAGAGATGCAGCATCGCTCAGGTTCCATGCAAGGCCGTCTCAAAATCTACCAAAACAAAACAGTGAAAGTAGTGGGAGCAGCAGAGGCAGCCCTGGCAGGGATGGTGCAAGAGGGAATGCCCAGAACGCTGCAGCTCCGCGAAGGAGGGCTCGTCTGCTAACGCCAGAGTCATGCACAGCACCACACTGATCCCAGCAAGGAAGCTGACCTGCAAACTGGCAGTCGAGTTGCTGCAGCCTAGACGCATGCAGCCGATTTCCAGCGGTGCCCCAGCAGAAACTGGCCAACTCCATCAAGAAAAGTGATTTTCAGGGAGTAACAGTGAGCACTCTCATATCTCCAGTAGAGAGCGCTATCAGCTCAGCCACAAAGGTCCGGCCACAACCACTTGCTGGCAAAAACAGAAACAGAAAGAAAGGAAACCCAGACATGAAAGAGGTTGGCAATGACAGAAAGACTTCTGGACCAAAAGAGAGATGGAGCAGCATGCTGCACTGGTTCTGGGGCAGCTGGCTGCACTAGCCAGATTTACCATGCAGGACCAATCTAGTAAGGAATGCAAAGGAAAAGCAGGAATGGGATTCCCTTCATTTGGCACACACATCAGCATGCTCCCTCCAAGCCCCCGGCGGCTCAAGCGTTCCCTCCTGGCAGACACCTTCAAGACAGGCCCTGAAACTCCCACCTATAAACCCTCTCCTGGTGGCATCCGCTAAGCCCTTTCCAGTCTTTCCCAGCATCCCGCGATGGCCACAGCAGAAAGCCAGGACTCGTCTTTCCGGTTCACACGACACCTGGTTTCACACACTACCTCAGAGAACTACTTTTTCACCTGGTCACGTCCTACCTGAGGACTGGCGACACTGGCAGTCTTGAGAGCAGAGCAGCAGAATCCAGGAAGGCCTCGGGGAGCTCTTCTGTACAATTTTCTCCCTTCTTCCCTGTCCTAGGAAGCCTACATCACACAGTAGAGAGAGCTTCTGTTCATACCACTTGCTCCAAGATGCAAGGACCTCCCCAAGCGCTGTGGTGATGTTCTCCAACAGCGCCTCAGGGGACATTCAGAGCATGGCTGTTGTGGGACAAAAGCACGCAGTGGGAAGGGAAAAGCCTCCTCATACACAAGCACTTGATTTTCCTCGGTGCAGCTCTCCCTCAAGAAAAAGCCACCATGAACACCCTGCTTGAGCAGTGTGTTCCACTTTGCCAGACTAGTACCCCATGTGATCCAAACAGGTTCCTTCTGCTGCACAAAGCACTACTGCCAGTGAAAATATGTCAACCCTTGCTTCTTTGCACCCTGTGGCTTCAAGTCACACAGCTCGCTGCCCTTTGGCCAGCATCACCACAAGTGCACAGTGCGCAAGGCCAGCACTGCACAAGTCCCTGAGCCTGTAAACACCTACTCGGGGAGCCCCAGCAATGCTCCCCAGCATGTGCAAGTGAAAAGATTCCACTCACACTGGGCAGCTGGTATACATGGAGCATGGCTCCTTCCCAATTCCCAAATGCTGATGCAGAGCAGTGTCCAAGCATGGCAGCACTTACAGCAGTCCCCACAAGTTCCTGCATGGGCTTGGTCTTCTGCAGCACCTCGCCTCGTGCTCTAGGCCTCCCTCTTCCCAGAGGCTCCTCTCTTCACCAGAACAGAACGCAGGCACCTCCCAGCACTCTCTGATCCAGAGAGCATTCTGGGCACAGCTCACGCTGCTGACAGCCCACATCACATCACATCTCAGTCAGGGCACAGTCCCCGCACCTAGCAGAAATGATGCCAACCAGGCCGCCAGGGACTCTGCCCTTTTCCCTCCTGTAAGGGAGAGGGCTGCGGTCCACATATCTGGGAAAAACGGCTCTCCTGGCGCTTTCCCAAAGGTTAATTGTGAGGCTGTCACATGGGCAGGCATGTGTCTTTCCAGCAGGGCTCCAATGAAGCTAAGCTGGATGTGCTTCTGCAGCTCCAGGCCCCCACAAGCCCTTGAGCAGGCCAGCTGCATTTCTCAGGGGAACACACGGGGTCACAACCATCAGAGATGGTGGGAAGCGGCCTAAGCCCCAGCTTCTCCAGAGCTCTGCTGTCCACACAGTGTGACGCACAGGTGTGTCTTCCCTCAACCAACACTGGAAGAAACTGGACTGTAGGTCACAGACGCCATGGAGCAGGAAGACAAGAGACAAGAAAAGGGTTTCTGTGCAGTCTTTCTGCTTGGCCTCTCCCTTCTTCAGTTCTCACCTGGTGGTGTGCTGTCGCCAGCTTTAGACTTGGGCTTCGACTTGAGGCAGCAGGAGAACCTGCCAGTTTTTGTCCTCACAGCACAGCTAGTACTGACGGTAGACAGGTCATCATGCGACTGGCTCAAGCCAGCCTCCTCCTGCTTTCTCCTTCTCTGGAAGATGAGCTTGGTGCCGGTTCAGAGAAAGCTAATGGCAGCGACAGAGGAGGCAGGTCAGGGAACAAGTTACAAGTTCCATAACTTTGTGCCAGGGCTGCAAGCAGGGATATCCAAGGCCTACTGCCTGCCTAAGTGACAGTCGCTAGCACAGACAGTCTAGAGTAGGACCTCAAGTAGGGCACACCTGCTCCACTCCTTAGGGATGAAAGGAACAGGGTCATCCTACAGCCTTGTGGGGCAGAGGGGCTGGCTACTGAGATGCTAACAAAGGCTGCAATGAAGAAAAAGGGCAGGCGCTTATGCTTGCAACATCCACTTTGTTTAACATCCTATTCTGTGCCCATGCAGCAGAATTCAGGAGAGAGAGGAATCCTTCTTCCAAGATAAGAGCATACATGCCTGATCAGCACATCAGAGGCCTGAGAGTCCAAATAGCCTCCTGGGAACATGCAAGCTATAAAAGGCCCCCATTCGATGGGCCACAGACACTTTCTGACCCTCAAGTAAGTGGACATCCTCAAATAAAGATGTTTGGGACCATCCCAAAGTGGACAGCAAGAACGAGACAGGCTCTTCCTGGGCTCTGCTGCAGGCTATCACTGAGCCAAAAGGTGGGATCCTTAGGCGGGCCCATCCTTAGGCGGGCCCATCCTTAGGCGGGCCCATCCTTAGGCGGGCCCATCCTTAGGCGGGCCACTCAGCCAGTGCTTCACCCTTGAGCACAACAGGCTGACATGTGTTATTGTCCGCTTATCCTTACCTTTGTGATCTTTCAAGATCCTGGTCTCCAGAGCTTCCATAGAGCCAGTTTTGGGCTCTGCATCTTCCACCGATGGTCTCTCGGAGATGTCCGATCATGTCGTCTCATCCAGATCCTGGCTGGCTCTTTGTCCTGACAGCGATGCTTTTAACAGCTGGGACGATTCGGTAGGACTGTGCCCCAGGTCATCTGCATCCACTGCTATAGGATCCCCGTACATTGCAGCCATAACCCAGCAAGCATAACCCAGAGAAAGGGCCATTTCATCCCAGGCAATAGGTACCTGGAAGGAGTTCAAGGGCAAACCAAAGGAAGCCAGGGCCTCAAGGAGCAAATTCATCCACTTTTGCCATCCACACCTACGGACGGATTGTCCTGTTCAGCTCCTTGGCTAAAAAGCATGGAGACACAGCCTCTCCTGTTGTGTGGAAGCATCCTGGAATGTACCAGATTCCAGTCTCTCGCACCTGCCCCCTCATTCCCATAGGCGAGGCCCACAGTAACTCCTTAGACTCTCTACAGCTGTACTGCAGAAGAGCTGAGTACCTTTGCCACCCTCCAGGAAGCAGCAACAAGCAGCAAGGAAGCAGCAGAATGATTCTGTAGAGCAAGTCTTCTAGGTTGGGGCACGCCTGACCAACACTGCTCCTGATGGCAGAGGCTGCTTTCAGCAGCATATCCTTACAGACAACAGCCCAGACCAGAGACAGCACACCCACAGTACCAGTTACCTTGAAAACTCCTGAGATGATTAGTGTGCTCTGTTTTGTTGGGGTCTTCTTGATAGGCTTGTTATTTGCCTCAGCTGCCAGTCAGCCAGCAGATCCAAGCCACTGGGCATGTGGCTGTCCCTTGAGCACAGGATGGATACAAATAGCACCCTTTAGCAACAGCAGAGGTCACTTGCCAAGCACAGGGCTTGTAACGGGCAACTACATGTGCTAAACGATAGAGAACACCACTTCCTAGACTGGAAATGAGCAGAAAGAAGGAAGCTCTGTAGAGCTCTCAGCTCTTCCAGGCATATCTTCACTACGTACTCTGCCCTAGACGTCAGAGGACCTCCCAGAGGTTAGGCAGCTTCTGCTGCAAACTGTCAAAGCAGCCCCAGCACAGTGCCTGGGAGACAATCGGCAAGCCAACCGTGGGGCCAGTGAAGCTCACTGCCTCCAGACAGCTCACAGCTGTTCTTGGCAAGCAAGGGAATGTCACAAGTCAGGCACTGGACAGCCAATGAGGAATATAAGTCCTCCCCCTTCAGGTCCTTGGACTTCCTCCCCAGCAACTGCAGGTGCGTTAGGTCACCCACATAAGGACCTGGGCGATGTGCCTTACCAACTCCATCATCAAGAAAGAAAGACTAAGGAACATCATTACTCCAGCAAGACCCTTGGGCTTCCAAGTACTTACAGCTACCACTGGATATGGTGCTGCAAAGACAGCTGCTCTCCAAAAGTACTGTTGTCTTCTTGGTCACTTCCTCCTTGGATGGTGACCTTGATGGTGAATCTGCTTGCAGAAGAAGACAGAGATACAAGATTTGCAGCAGACAGACACAAAGCTTGGGCAAGGTCACCACCTTATGAAGTGAAATTCACACTGCCTCAAGCACATGCAGCGAGCCTGCAGCTCCTGACTTTATGTGGCTTCTCCATACCAAGAAAACAGTAAGATGCCTACCGAGTTATGACACATGAAGCACCCTGGCACAAGCCCCCATTCATGCTGCTCCCCAGACCTCTCCCACGGAGGAGCCAGCACCACGTCACCAGGCTCTTGGACTGCGAACACCATCAACCGTTCTTCAGCAGCCTCAGCATGCTTTCAGCTCCGCAGGCAGTACGCAGAGCACAAGTGCTTCAGAGCAGCAAGCACGTTGAGTAAGAGCAGTACAGTGCTTAGTGCAACAGCTGAGCAGCTCTGCAGCAGCATATGCAAAATGAGACAAAGGGCCTCCAGCCACCACGGGACATCAGAGAAGCTCCCCCTTTTCATGGCTCTCCCCAAACATCATGCTACAATGACAATGCTCACACGCTAATCCATAGGGCAAAAGTACTACCCACCCAAGCACTGCTTAAGAGATAAGTCAGCAGTAACAGCACCATACGACAGCGATGCCATCTGGTTACTGCCTGAGCAGGTAGTCTTTGGCAATCCTCAGTCAATTCAGTACCCTCCACAGGCACCAGCTAGGCAAGCCTTACCCAGTTTGCAGTCTGCCTTGTGCCGGGACTGATGTCACGATGGTGCCATCAGGCATGATGGTCTGGTCCATCTCGACCTTCTTGGTGGGGGTGATGCTCATACACAGAGATGAGGCATGCTGAGCAGTCAGAGATGCAGGAGACTCCTAGTAGAGCAGCTGCAGAGTAAACCAGAAGCCAGATGAGGCTCTCTTCCTCCCAGGAGGAAAGGCAGGCAGGACAGATGGCAAGAGCTACTGCTCAGGACTTCTAGTACTGCCGCAAGCCACAACACACCTTGGTCTCAGCCTACTAAGCTTGCCCTTTCTGAATGCCTGAGAAAGTCTCAAATTCATGGCAGCAAAGACTCTGGCAAGCAGGCATACCAGAGTGGTGCAATGGGCCCAGGCAGCTTAGGCAGGAAGATTCTTGCAGCCCTTCCTCCTGCCAGGAGAGAGCACCACCCACACCTGAGAGAAAGAAATGAGCTGCAATGCAAACTGCAGACTACGCAGCGATGCAGACACTTTTTAATATCTGAAGCAAGAGCAGGGACCAAGAGGCCAGCTTAGGCAGTTTGCCCACTGCAGAAAGGAGGCCGGCAAAAGTAGTAAGGTACTTTCATACTGGTAAACGTTTTGCCAATCGACAGGGGGTGCTGGAAAGAACCAGACACCAAGGGAAAGAACAGTGGTGTTTCTATAATATAGAATCAGCAGAACTTGTGTTTTCTTAGTGAGCGGTAACATCTGGTACGTTCTACTTTCCTTATCATCCAGGACGAGGACTTGGCCAGAACCCCAGTTTCGGATGGGAAGGTTCCTTTCAAGGTCAAACACACTTGCACAAGAGCCTTCAAAAGTTACAATTTTAAGAGCCTACGTGCAGGTCAGCATAAGCAGTTCTACAGGTGAGTTTTGCGTACTTCTACAGAGGCAGAGTCGTTGTCCATCTGTAAGTCAACCCAAACTCAGACCTGTCGTTCAGGCCCTGGTACTTCATACACAGTACGTGAGCCAAGAGAGGTATAGATTTCCTGTGCAAAGTTCCTGACAGCAACGAAATGTTTGAAGCTACACTGTAAGCAAGAGAAAAACAGCACACAGTAAAAACAATGTTTTCCAGTCTTGGTAGCAGCAAGTAGTCACGTTCAGTCATTTGCTGCACAGGAAAGTCAAGATAGAAGTCGAGTTTTACCACAGGCAAGTTTCTCAGGTGCTCACTGATGCAAGACCCGTGTAGAGAACCGTATTTACCTTGGATGGCAAGAACAGTGCTCACAGGGCCCTGTCCAAATGCTCCCCCAGCCCTGCTCAGAGTTATGTTCCGTATCTAAAAAGTGAGATTGGAGCAAAGTTAGAAAAATCATGTCATTGCCATTTCCATCGCTTTCCTCACACAAAATTTCTTCCTAATGTCAATGGGTACTCTGCATCAGAGCAGAGGAATATCAGTTAATTCCAGGTTAACGTAAGTCTGCCAAGGACCTGGCAGCCATTAGGTGAAGTATTATGACTACATTTATCTTCCTATTATACTCACAACTGATCTTTGATACAAATCTTTACCTCCTTGGGTGATCTTCTCAGAAAGCTGGAACCCAGTGGGATGTGTGGTACGAAACCGTCCCGACTTTATGACAAAACACCGGAGTTCTGCATGACCTGGAAAGCAAGTGGTAGTAAGTCTAACTCGGTCTTTCTGCCTGGACCAAACACAAGAAACCAAAGGTGGGGAGATACAAGACGCATGAATATGCGCATGTGCACAGTGAAGCTGTACACGTCCTGCTGACGTTCCCTCATCTCCACAAATACTGTCATCAGCCCTTTCTCCATGCCCCAACTAAAGCTGTAGAACCCAAAGTCCACCTTCCAAGCCACAAACCGAGGCTCTGAAAGCAAAGGGTATATGTTATTTGTGCAGATGAGCACTCTCACGAGAGAGAAATGGAACAGAATCAGCAAGAGAATCCACATTCCACAGGGCTGTCCACTGCTACAGTCATTCCTCTAGTCAGTGAGGGTTGTTCAAACAGTATTTATATTCTAGAAAGACTCTACAGGCCAAAAAATAGCCACCATCTAGCCTATTGAAAGATCTTTGCTACAGACAACCTGCCTAGTTTTATAGAAATTGTACCCTGACACTCTGAAATCTGTACTAACCAACAGTGTGATGAAAAAACGATATCAGTCCATGAAGAATTTGTTATTTTAACATCTAGCCTGCATGGTAACCTCCGTATTTCCTACGCTGGAAATTCACTCCCTTCCAGCTCATGTACTCCCATTTACTCAATCCCTGCTAGATCCAATTACTCAGAATCACTCAGCCATATTCATGTTCTTGTTATGTACGTGCGGAAAATCTCGCTGTTCAGAACTGAATGTCCAAAAAGGAGACAGAGGAGACCTAAGAGTTTACTTGAATAAAGGAAGAGTGTATCGGACATAGATCTTAAAGCTTTATTTGAATAAAGGGAGAGTTCAGCGGGCATATCCCTGTGGGGTCTCTCCAATTGCTGGGGGACACGGCCCCCCTTTTATCCTATTTCCCGACGAGGGACGCCCTCTCCTTTTCCCCATTGGCCAAGGTACTCCGCAGTTCCAGCCTTCCCGGCTGCCTGCACCAAACTGTGCAGGCCTGTTCACACCTAAGGTCACCTGACTCCTTTGTCCCCCTTGCTGAAGAATGGGGGGGGAATTGCCCTATTTTCCCTGTTTGTAAAGGTCCTCAACACTTGGCAGATGTTCTTTTGTCCCCCTCAACTCATGGCTCCACTCAGTCTCCTGCTCCTTTGTCCTGCTCTTCAGCCATATTTGTAAATTCACATACGTGAACTTTCCTCACATATATTTGTTATTGGCCAAAGAAGATTTCAAATGATACCTCTTCCTCTTTAAAACTATTTCATGGTTAATATCTTACTTTAGATTAATAGTAGTCAAGGACTTTCCATTAACTACAGCCACAGGCCAGCATACCTGGGCAATCCTCATGGTCACTAATCCTCCGACATCAGAAGAATTTGCAAAAGTAGCATTTAAGTTAAACATGATTCCACAGAGCTACCACCCCAAACAGCTAAGTCGACTCGTGATTTAGACCGTGGCCACGTTCCACTTCTCTAGAGCATTTTGCTGTACCTCTCACATAGCTCTTAGATAACTGCATGGGCGCTGCTGCTTTCTTTCAAGATGGAGGGTTTCCTGAGTCACTGGTGACCGAGTAGGTGGTTATGCTGCCTCCCCAATCAGAATATACCTTACCCCTATAGTGGACACTTCCCAAGAACACCTGGTAACAGGGCGGTTCTTCCAGGTTTTGCTGAAGAATCTTTGCTGCAGAACCTTTGCTGAAGGTTCTGCTTTCTTTTGTAGCTCCAGTTTGTAACAGGTAACTCCCATTTCAAGGCTGCTCGCTACTTACTTTAATAGTCTGCTTGCATTCCTCCTGCCATCCTGGCATTTGGAGTCAGCAATGTTCAGCGTACAGAGACATTGCTACAAAAGGAACATTATCCCAAGATGCCATAACGAGTTCAAGCCTGCTGTGCTACAGCTGCTCTAGCAGGATGGCATTCTCTCCCAGCCAAACCAGGATATCAACCTAAACTGCCAGAAATGGACTGCTTCTGTAACGCAGATTCTTCCCAGGAAGCAATGCAGAAAGCTGCACAGCACCTAGAGAAAGTTGGAGGGGTGAGGGGGCAGACAGGGGAGGGAGAAGACACTTAGTGGGCAGAATGGAATGGGTAGCTCCCCAAGCGAGCCCTAGCTCGCAGGCAGAAGATATGCACAAAGAGACAAGAGAGCTACTAACAATGCCAGAGAGCCACCCCAGGGCTCTGCGGCAGAACTAAGGCATCAGGAAGGGGCTCTGAAGAGACTGGAAGGGTTCCACCAAGCCTAAAGAATCCAAACGGAGCTG
Source organism: Crypturellus tataupa (assembly GCA_034781795.1). Taxonomy (NCBI): domain Eukaryota; kingdom Metazoa; phylum Chordata; class Aves; order Tinamiformes; family Tinamidae; genus Crypturellus; species Crypturellus tataupa. The sequence continues at coordinate 4,574,678 of JAWLRI010000390.1, forward strand.
GAGCACAAAAGAAAGCACTCAGATAATATTCCTCAGTAAAACAAAGGCGTTCCTCGGGGCTCTGCAGGACCAAGAGGACTCGTCGGCACAAGACTCTCGAGGAGAATCTAGTGCAAATTAAACGTGTTTTCTGGAGACCAGACAGCAAATAAAAGAAGTCCGAAAGCAAAGACCAAGTCCCGCCTAGGACATGGAGCGCCAAACTCACCCCAGCCCGGCCCTGGCGAGCGCTCTCCTCCCGCCGCCGCTCCGACCCCGGCGCGCGCCCTTTCCCCCCCGCCTCCAGGGCCTGGGCCACCGGTCTCGCCCACCACGGCCTCGGGCCCCGCCGCCCGCCGCCCCCATGGCCCGCGAGGAGGCGGCGCCGCGACCCGGAAAGAGACGGCGGCGGCGGCGGCGGCCCGGCCTCCTCCTCTTCCTCCTGCCGCTTCTCCTTCCCCTCCTCTTCCTCCGCGGGGAGGCGGCGCCGGCCGTGCCGCTCCCTGCGTGGTGAGCGGTGACCGCGGTCACGGCTGAGCCCGGCGGTAATTAAACATGTAATACATATGTATATACGTGTGTGTGGGGGGGGTGTATTTTACCTATGCAATACGCACACACACATATACGGTTATCGTAGCGGAGTATATGTCCATGCATATGCAAGATGACGCGTACTCCATGTACATTTCTGGTAGAGCTCATTGCGATACTTCTGAGGAACTCCCTGAGGCAGTTACTGGTGATTTGCAGTGCCAGAAGGAGACGCCACTTGAGAACTGCAGTCTGCTCTCTGGCGTATCAAAACCCATGCAGTGTAGAGAGAAGCTTTCGGTTATTCAATATTGTTTTTCTTCCCTTCCTGCAAAGAGCTGTCACTTCAGGCAAAGCCCCCTGAAGGTTTCAGAGGAATCACAGCAATTATTGTGGTTTTAGAAAAGACTTAGAGGTATCAGGGGAAAAAGAGTTTCTATCATTTCCTTAGATTTATAAGCATTTCAACACCTTCTGAAAACACTGCAATTGAGAAGCAAACTTCTGAAGATCTTCCAGACCTGGGAACATTGATGCCACATATCAGTGGTATAACCGAATAAAATTAGGAAAAAATCTTACTTTCTATGAATTTTAGGAAGTTACACTTTGACATCTGTTGTTTCGAATATATTTTTTTGTTCCAAATTCTTGTTCTCCCAAATCATTTAAATCTAAATTCTGTCTGAATGAGATCTCACAGCAGTAGCTTGAGAACCATATTTGGCTCTTCTGTTTTCTTTCTTGGGTGTATCACTCATTCTCAGTCGCAGTTATTGATGGATATTAATTATTGTACATTTATCTATTTTTCACTCTACTGAATGTATTCCTTTATCAAATGGTATAATAACTTACCAGGATTCAGTAGGGGTGGCTAAAGTACCTTTTAGTATACGACAGAACTTTTAACAGAAAGCAAATAATGCAAATAAATCCAACACAAGTATTTCTTCCCCAGCTTCCTTCTTTGTACCTCTTCATCATCATTTATAGTCTGCAACTAAGAGTCTAATTATAGGGAAATGGGTTGCTAAGCAAAAATTTAGTATTTTGGGAAATTTCGTGTTCATGGTAGTTCTGAAAACCAATCCAAACCCGTCTCCTAATAGTGTATGTACTGTGCCAGTTAAACAAAATTTTATACAATTAAAAGCAGCTATTGCAAAACAAGTAGGCATTATGTCTGCTGTGCGTCTGACTCATCATCACTAATTCCATTTTCCTAATCTGGAAGGCAACCACTGACCTCCAGTCTGCTTACTTCCTGTGAGAAAAGCATCCCAGGACTCTAGGCATGTTTTAAAATAGCATTAACACTGTATATCTTTATAATTTCACCACAGATAATACTGAAGGCTTCCAGAAAAGCTTAGAAAGGATGGTCTTAGAATAATTGCACAGTGACAATATCAAATAAGTAATTTTTTTAATAAAGTGTATATGGCAATATAAGGTATTTGAATATAATTAGTTCGTGTAAAACAAAACAATAGCCATGAATGTCATTTTAATTGTAATTGTATCAAGATTACTATTACGTCTGCTAGGAAAATAATTGAACCTTGAGAGATAATAACCTATTTTTTTGTGCGTGTCTTTCATGATCAAATCCTAGATTTTCTTAACAGTCTAGTTTTTTGAGTTCACGTCAATCACTTTCAAATCTTCTTCAGAGCTAGGAAGAAAGAGACGAGAAAAGAAGGAAAAAGGAATAATGGTGTTATTTAATCCTGGTTTGAACAATGCCAAGAATCTATCTTTAAAAGATTCAGATACGATCTGTTGCTATTAATCATTCACAGACACTTAAATTAGGGCATAAAACTCATGAAATTCACTCTGTCATGGTGAATAACTTTAAATTCTCAGTATTATAAAATAAATTGTTCTGCTTAAAATAAAGCCCATATATTTGTCAGAATAATGTCCATTCAGATACCAATATTAATCTCTTTTTGCTCTATAATTAAATGTAATATAATTCTTTCTTTTTTGTGTGTGTGCACCTTATACAAGATCCTTGCTTTTTTTCCTCCTTATTTCTTCTCTGTCATTGTTGATGTACATGCAAATAGACTGATCCACATATAGCTACTCAGAAATAAACCAATTATCTTTGTCTAAAATTCAGGCAGCAGATCCATGTTAGTTTGAAACACAGATTTTAATGTATCTAGTCATGAATTGAATGAATCAAATATTGAAATCTTCATAAAAGTCTGTATTCAGATACTTAGGATTATATAGGTGATGACAGAATGGAAACCTGCATTACTTTTACTAATCCAATTTGGCCACAGTCTGAGCTCTTGTATCTGCATGACCAGGTTCAGGCACTGTGTGTGTGTTGTTCAGGTTAGTAATATCCAGGATGCCATGAACATGAGCGTCACAAAAAGAAAAAAGAAAAAAACCCACAATGGTGGGTGGTAGACTAGACTTTTTGCTTGTGGTGTTCTAGTTTTATTGAAAAAACAAACCTGGTACATTTGAAAACAGACAGGTGGGAAGCAACCGGAATTTTCAGCCTTTAAGTGTAAATCTCCATTATTCTGAAGATATGATTAGGATTTCTGTGTCAATCTCTGTTTGCATGAAAAGTTGGTGAACACCGTGTCTCTCATGGAAGTTCAGAAAGAAATGTACTGGTGAGGTCGAAGTGTGGAAAATGAGTGAGAGGGACACAAGGAAGAAAACAAAACGAAAAAATGCAAAAGCAACTAGTTTGCCTGAATATATTCCCTAAGATACATTTTTTTAATCCCTAGGAATATTTAATATTCCTGGCTGAAAGCAAGTATATCAGGAAGTAAAAACACGGCGTGCAGACCTTGTAACATAATGCTGCTAAGAACCTCAGTCCTTCTGCTTCTCCTGCTCCCCTTCCTCCTGAAGACTGGTTTCACTTGAGGGCTAAGGGTGAGTTTGGCACTTCAGAAGAAGAAGAGCTAGTTTATAAGATGATGGGGACATGACAAATGCAGTGGTTTCCTACATTTACTAAACTGCCTGATTGTACAGTTGTACAAACCCGCAATACATTTGAGTACCAGTGTACAAAATGTCGACCAGCTGAGTCATTGAGTTCTGCATTTGAAAATGCAGTTCAAAACATACAGGAGATTGATTCAAGTACTGGTTAAACTGTCATGTTCTGTAGCAGAATTTGATTATGGAAGAGAATTTGGGAGGGAGCCAAACACTGGTTTTGGAAAGACAGAAAATGCAGCAGTTACTGTACTCTGTAGAGCTCAGAGAGTTGAGCTGTACCCTTCAACTCAGCTGAGTGAGTGCAGTTCCCTGAATTTTTAACAGCTTCAATGTTCCTGAAAGTGTCGTGCACCCTTAGCTTTGTGCACAGATGGTGGCATAAAGAAGCTGGTTAAGTGTTTTTGAAGAATCTTCTGGGTTTTCTTATTTTTATTTTTTGACAAGGGATAAAAATGAAGATTCTGACACTATCATTGGGTTTCTAAGGTAATCTCTGTTTTCACAGTAAATTGCTTACTGTTGTGCCTCTCTTAAAAATCTGGTATCTGAAATTTCCATGTTCAGAGTGAGTCTCCAGGTCTCTCTCCTGCTTTAGAGTGAATTGTAAAAAAAAAAAAAAAAGCTGGTCATTGCAGAGTTATTTATAGAATTTGACCACAGAAATACATCAGTGATCATTTGTCAAATATAATAATTACAATACAAGTTTTGCATCTGAGAATTGCAAGACATCTTAGAAGTACTAATGGAACTAGCTTCAGAGGTTTACATGGGGGCGGGGGGTTTCCGCTTAAAGAAGGTAGGGTGCAGAAATTCAGTAGTTTGCACAAAGCCCCACTGTAGTTCTTTAATAAAAACACGAACATAGAGTCTGGATCTCTAGATTGCAGGACATCTACTTTAACCATAGAACTGGGTTTCTCAGTTACAGTTTACTACTTCAGAAAATGAATTTTTTTGTTTGTTTTAATTTCAAACTTATATTTGCTTGTTTGTGTGACTTGTGGCAAAGTTGAGTGTGCCACCACGTTACCTCGACACCATAGTGCCATTGCCTTTTAAAGCCAAAGCCTGGCAGCGTGTGAGTAAATGGCAAAAGTCCAATCATCAGGGTTTCCCGAATTAGCACCGATGTGCGATGACCATTTTTCTGGTCAGAGGAGTGTTACAGATATTAGGGATGGTGACAACATAACGTCTTTGAGGCAGTCATGTGCCTTGGCCTGAGTTCGTGTGGCCCTAGAGCGATCCGGCCGCTGGATCCGGCTGACCCGCGTGCCTCATGGAGCTGCAAATGTTTGCCGACATTCCCTTGGCGTTATCTTTTCTTGAAGTCGCATAAATGTCACAAATAATTCACTTATTGTGATGGATACATGCATACTTTCTCAGAATTCCTTTAGTTTTTCCATTTATATCTCCATGACTAAATAGAGGAGATATTAGGCCTAGTATGTGAGTCAGAAAATATTAAGGATGAAAATTCTGTTTATGCTGTCAAGCTTGCAGGAGTCCAAGCGACCCACAGGAGGAGTATGAAGTCTTTAAGTATGTCCACAGAAAATCATAGAATCCTTAATGTTGGGAGGGACCTTTAGAGATCACCTAGTCCAAGCAACCTTCATGTTCTGAAAGACAAAAAAAAAAAATGTGGTTCAGTTAAAGGTTTTCTTGCTTATGCTGTTAGAAGGATGATTTGGAGTTTGTCCTCAGAAACATAAAGAGTTAAAAGTCTCTTTTTTTTCTATTGCGACTATAGTACTGTTCTGCTAAGTTTTGAAACAACTTATTATTTTCAGTATCCAAATGAGATTTAAGAGTTCAGAACTTAAATCGCCTGCAAAGAATTGTGCATGTGTCTGAATAAAGCGGGAGCCCCTTGTTTAAGAAGCAGTGTCTTCCTGGACTTTATTCAAAAATCTTAACACTTTCCGATTTAAATATATATATATTTTTTTTAATAAAAAGGCCAGCTGCATATAGTGTGTACACTTCTAGAAACCATAAGGTGCAGAATTTAGAGTACAGAGCTTGAAACCGTGGGCTTAGCCACACAACCACCGATGTTTTTTGTCCAGGGTCGGTTTTGGCCATGTGTTCGGCCTCAGTGAAGGACTTGAGGTAATGAACACGTTTCCCAGTGAGGCCGTGGAGCCGGTTATCGCATGGGACAACCCTGTGGAAGAGGGTCGTTGCCCGCGCGGCCAGGCGGTGCCTGAGCCCCCAGCGCCGCCGCCGCAGCAGCAGCACAACTGCTATGCCAGCCCCATGCCGCTGGGTGTCCTCATGTGGCAACCGCTCTGGTTTGGGGGCCTCAGCAATGGCAGAGCGTTTGCAAAACACCGGGGGAAAACAAAAAGACGTTGGACCAGTATTTTGTTTACCATTGGGATATAGCTGATACACCACTTATTCATGTCTATACATCACCTGCGGAGAAATCCAAACATAGCATTAGCTGGCGTGAATGTGAACTGTACTCTGCTCCTAATCAGCTTCTGTGAAGGTTATATCCAAAGGCCCTTTTGCGGTCAGTCATAGAGCTTAATTGCTATAGTTAATATTACAATTTAAAACGGCCTGGAAGGAGACCTGAATATTAGGCTCATGATGAATGATAATTATCACTTTGTATAAATGGATGAAAAGCATTTCTAATTAAATTATTCTTGTAACATAAATTAATAGTGTGATCTGGGTGAAGTACTTTCTGATTTCACATTTAGAATATTTCTAAGAGTATCAAGTTTGTGTTGGAATTTCAGTCTGTGGCTGAGATTCCCTTTTAAAAATACCTGGCTTTACAATGAATTTAGCAGCTTGCCTGCGGATTTCTACATTAAAACCATTCTGCAGTAGAGGAATAGAATCATAGAATCATTATGGTTGGAAAGACCTTCAAGATCATCAAGTCCAACCATAAACTGTTCAATGTCCTGCCTATTAAACCATCTCCCTAAGTGCCTCATCTGCACGTTTCTTGAACTCATTTCAGTTCGATCCCACTGCCAGGGACAGTGACTCCACCACTTCCTTGAGCAGCCTGTTCCAACACTTCACCACTCTTTCCATGTAGTTTTTTTTCCTAGGAAAACCTGAAACCTGAACCTCCCCTGGCACAACTCGAGGCCATTTCCTCTTGTCCTAGTGGTAATAGTTCAAAAATTTCAGGGATAGCAAAATGGAATACAAGCAGCAACTAGGAAAATCTCTTAGTTTTTATCAGCATGAGGAAAGGGCAATAAATCAGGTATTCATAGTGTAAGGTTCGCCTTTTATTACTGCATTAATTTAATCTGTGTCTGAGGATTTTTGAAAAGGCATAAACCATTAAGCTTTTATAAGCATCTTTTAAAAACAGAAAAGCTGATTAGCAGTTCTGCAGAAAGGGGTGAGATGGAACATGAATATGCAGGTCATTGAGGTTTGAGAGAGAAGAAAGTGTGCAAGTTTTTAAGAAGAATTACCATATCTGCAAACCGTCTGCTCTGTAAAAACTCAGTGATTTTTGCATACCACTCCTTTCTCATTTAAAGATCTCAGTTAAAAGTGACAGGTTGCATTTCAAGAAGTGGACCTCAAATCATGATTCTAAGATGACCAGTAGTTTTATGGCCTAATATATATGTTAATGCATATATTAACATTCGTTGGATGTTGTCAGCATCCTGCCCTTTCTAACAGGCTTCATTAGATATTAAGTTTCTAAAGCAACTATATGACTTCAGGAGGGTACTTTTGAAGGGTATAGGTCAAAGACAGATGACTGCTCTCTGTCAAAAGATGATGGGAATTGTGCCTCTGTGCGCATGAAGGACTATCCCTTATATTTTCTGCATGCATGCCCTCTTGTGTATGCAGTACATCAGTGTTCACGGTATATATCAAAATTTGGCACTACTGTATCTCTCTAAACTTCACATTAATCCATCTGTCTGTTACCATGGTAACGCGGCTCCCTATTGATGACTGAAGAAGAACCGAACCATTAAAACTAAATGTATATGGTTAAAAATAAGTGACTAAGCTCACTTTGTGTAGTGCTACAGAGACAACATAAATCAATGGTACAAAATGGACTAGCTGGTATTTTCTATGCATTCTTTCCATTTGTGCTCACAGACCTGAAATGAAGCTTACTGCTGAAATAATCTTCAAATCTGCTCTTTGTTTGCTCACATTTATTTACTACATATTCCACAGAACTCAGTATTAAAAAAATATGGTTTCTTTTCAGGAAAAGCTTACATATTCTATGCTTACTTATCCTGAAGCGTGGAAAAATGAAATTAATAACTTAAAGATCCCAAGTAGAAAGCTGGGTATTTCTCTGCATGTATTGCACTGCATGTGTTCTTTCTCTCTCCCTTCTGTGCTTGTAATATTGCCAAAATAAGTAAGTGCACAAATTCATTAGAGAATCAATGCTCAGCTGAGCTGAGCGCTGTTAGTTGGACCTGAGACTTTTTGAGAACCATAATGTTGTGGAAAGTCTGACATGAAATACTGAACTTTATAAATCGTTAGTCGATGGATATCCATCTTTTATTACACTGGCGCCATGCATGCTATTAATGGTAGGCTCAAGTGTATAGTTCTATTAGACTACAAAGAGTTCTTTGGTTTTAGACCAGAAATGAAGCTTAAAGTTAGCAGTTGACATCTCATCCCCTTCTGTGTTCAGTGGACAATGGTCTTTGTCCTCTGTTGTATATTTTCTTGATCTTCTGCATATTTTATTTTCCAAACCTCTTTGTTCTGTTCCTAAGGTTATACTAACAGGTACAAAGTAGATAAAATGAGGGACTCAAAAAGAAACAGAAGTACTTAAGTTTGGAAAGCCTTGCTGCATTCACAGAGCTGAAGGTTTTTGAGATTTTGTTTGTGTGTTTGATGTCAGGATTTACAGCACTGGTATCTGTTTTACATTATGGTTATTGGGTCAGGAAGTAGCTTACATGGCCATTTTGTCCATTCCACACAGTGCTGTCTGTCTGGAAATCAGATGGGGCATTGCTTTGTGTGTGCATGCACATGGACACATGTGCAAGCGTGATGGATGTACATGTGTTGGGGGATTTTGTTAAATCTGGTGTCATACTGGGCAAAAACAGGTGTCTTGCTCTGTTAGGGGGATATGAAGCCTTCGAAGATCTGCTTCATAAAGCGAATAGGCTCAAATGCTAGCAACTGGTCTAGTTTTTCTGATTCACTGCTGACATTTAAAATGCTTTCATCTCAGCCAGACACTATGGGAATCTGTTGGTGTGGAGGGAACAAACCTCTTCTGGTTCAAGAAGGGCGATCCCTTGAGCTGATATAGAGGGTAATGCTACCTGACATGAAGGCAAAGGATTTGGGGAACAGGATGGGGAGAATAGAGTAATAATGGGAGAACAGAGTAATAGTGGAATCTTCATAGTTTCCTGCTTGACAGAAAATAAACTATCAATTCTGAGATTTTACACTTGAGGGGTTGTGGCACTTACCGTACTGGTTGAAAGGAGTCACAACAACGTGGTCTGGTCTCAAATACTTTTTAAATATGAAAGTGGTGCCTAGCCAGACAGAAGATGATCACCTGTGTCCTACATTAAACCTATTTTGTATTTGTTCCAAGCAGTTCTCCACCTCTCACTGAATCAAGAGACCTTCCAAGACAGTGAAGGACTGGAGCCACAAAATTTTTCAGTTTTCATCTAGTTAGATAATTTCCTGAGTTTTTAAGGAGAATTTGCTGATTAACACAATTCATTCTGTTTTGCCAAACGGTGAGACAGCGATTTGTAATATGTAATTGTAATGTACTCCTCTGAGAAATTGAATTTCAGTCAGTTTATTATATAAAGGATTTTACAGTGCTGACAGAGTTCATACAGATGAGAGGAACTTTAATTTAAAGGCTATTAAAAAGTTATAATTTTATAACTAAACAGCAAAGTTCCCGTTAGCAAGCAAAGGCTGGGTTAGAATATAAAACCTAAAAGCCTAAACCCTCTTTAAGTTGAAAAAAAGAATATCTAAAAAAATATGCAACACGTATTTTTAGGAACCTAGAAATCACAAAAGCACTCTGATTTTTTTTTAGTTGAATTTTAAAGGATCTAGACAAGTTCCTTTATCACTAAAGTTCATTCCTCTTTATTGAAACCTCAGTCTTTAAAAACATGTTTTCCTGCAAAACACACCATTGTAACAACTTGATTCAAATCATGACACAAGAGAATAACTTCCTGCCTTCAACAAAGTTGTATTTCTGTCCTCAAGTTATGTAGCAAATAATTTCTCTCATGCTAATAGGAGAAAACTGAGGATCTGTAGAGTGCACACTTCTGCACTGCTCTTAGTATATGGCTGATACTCCTTTAAGATGGACCATGCTTAGTGTCATTTTGGCTCTCCACTACTTAACAGAGATAAAGTTTCATGATCAAAGATTTGTAAAGTAACACAGCACCTCCCTTTGCACATTTGGGGTTTGGCCATCTACAGTTCCTGCTATAGATTCCTGCACTTCCAGACGTATCATATTGATGCCCTCTCACAAATTTTAATCTCCTATGCATCTTAGACACATGCTACCTAGATCAACCTGGCAGATGCTTGAGGATAACTAAGAGATACTTTCTGGACTCCAGGATGTACTTAATTTCTTCCCACCTGGAACAGAAACCTTGGTTTCCACAATATCTCCCAATGCTGCAACCAGCACAGGTAGATGCCATTAAAAAAAAAAAAAAATCTTTCTCTTCTTCTTCCTTTCGTCTGATGGTCTGATATGAAAAGCTGTTGGCCACACTGAGGATTCAAAAGGCAGTGGTCGTGGCACCCTAGCACTCTTGCAGAAACCTGGGGTTCCTGCACCAGGTGATAAAGTGGAGAAGTCCTTGAATTGACCCAGTTCTCTTTCACTGCTGAAAGTGAAGAAGACAGGTCTGATGTCCGCATGCAGCAGGCTACCAGGTTGTTACAGGCTGTGCTATTAAGGAGACAGTGAATATTGCTGGCTCTGGAGAGGGCAGTGCAGCTGCACCCACCAGCAGGATTGGGTGCTTCCTTACAGCAGCAACACTACCTTCTTCTGAAGGCTTTCAGGCACCTCCTGACTTCCACTCCTGTGATAACCTCAGCCAAGGAGGAGCCACCTGCTCTGTGAGCTCTTCAAGCAACGGAACCAACTCAACCGCATTCAGCTTGGGCAACCCTTGTTCCTGATGGGTGCGTGGTGGGCTCCCTGCCCCTCCAGGGCAGCAATCCACATGGCAACACCAGAGCTGGGGCCTTGACATATAAACATTTGGCTTTATTTAGTTCGAGGGGTTATTTATGGCCTACTCCACTACTTATAAGAAGTATTTTTACATCCAGACATACCTATATTTTACAGAATGCTTTTATTTAAAGTGTTCTGCTCTCTCTTTTCTTAGTAAGGACTTGGAGGGCTCTTTGTACCTCCTTCTTCACACCTCCCCAGATGGCAACATGAGCTGCCACAGACTTGAGGGGATACAGGGCAAATAAGCAGCAAGAAAACCTGTGGGAAAGTTTGGGTTTTGTCTTTGAACTTTTTGTGGCGCAGGCCCGACCACTGGCCTGTGCAAAGAACACTTCTGACACTGCCAACTTCTTGGAGACAGGAGCGGAATTAAGCTTAACCGCAGGGTTCAGGAAGTTATTTTCTGCTTGAGAGGTGAGTGAGAAGGAGGGAGAAACTGGTGCTTCTCATGGCTTTGGAAAGAGGTGATGAAAGGAAGAGGGGCATTGGATTTTTTTGGTCTTTTTGTATATAGAGAAACAGGAAATCCATGCTTTTGTCTTCTTGAGGAGGTGCAGAGGAAGGAAGGAAATTAGTGCTTTTTTTGTCATGTGTAGAGGAAAAAAAACCTTCTGCCCTATGAGGTTTTAGAGGACATTAATTAAATAGTGCCTTTTCTGGCCCTGCAGCCTCAGGTGCTGCTTGTGAGGCAGTGCTGGGCCATCCCAGTGCTCAGCATTGATGGAGGCAGCAGCAGTGCTGAAGGGGACACAGGTGGTCTGAAAGACATAATCCAATGGGGCTAATCCACACTGAAATTCTTACCAATTGCCTCATACAGAGATGGTGTCAGAGGCAGCAGGTCCCAGGGATCCTCACAGGATGCGGAGAACCGGCACCCTCTGTATCCTGGAAGGCCCTTCTGCATGCGGCCAGCGAGCTAAGCGCACAGTCCATTGCACACAGCCTGCGTTGTGTGCAGGCTGGCTCCCCACGGATGCTTCAACTGAGGTAAAAAAGCTGCAGCACCGCCAGTAAACACAGTGACTGCGACTTCGCAGAAACTGAGGTTCTGCAAAGGGACGGAGAGCAGCTGCTGACTGCACTGGAGGCTTGGAGAGTTGAAAATGACTATTTTTCTCTTGGTGTAATCATTAAGAACTATGTAGACACAGGCAATGGGAGTGGGAATGACACATTTTATTCCGTGCAGCTGGGGATTCCACACTGGGGAAAGAACTGACAATATTTTCAGCGTTGCTAGAGCAGATTATATGAGGATACAGGATTTCGAGAATGACTTTGAAGATCTTGACTGTAAATAGTCCTGCTATGGATTTGCTGAGGCTAAACTGGTTGCCTACCAGATGCCTCCAGAGTATATGCGGGTGCCCAGAATGCTACTGCTGAATGACAGGCATTAGCTCTGTGGGAAGGATCTTGCATGTGATCTCCTGATATAGAGATACATTACATACAGAGCATTGCATAGTCCCACAGGGAACACTACACTCCCAGATGCAAAACTTTCTGTAAGTCAAAAAGTACCAGTTAATGTTCTTGCACAGATGAAAAAATATATACATTTCATGTAAATACAGAAGTTTCTGCAAGCTGTTGAAACGCAACATCTAGAAATGGCTTAGATAGCCCCAACCCAGGCTCAAGATAGGGTTGAGATGCTGTTATGGCTTGAGCTCTTGCACAAGGAGCAGGTACAGCGCAGCTACAGCAGGCAAAGTAACAGTAGGTGTGCTGTGTTTGTAGGGTAAGGTACGTGGAAAGGTTACCTATGTAAGGTTTATTCTGAACAGCGTATTGCGGTTGGGTGTTGTGGTTAGAGCAGCCAAGTGCCAAATGTCATCTGTAGTAGACGGAGTTGTGGTGTGCTGACCAAAAAAAAAAAGAAAATCATAAGATAGATTTTGCACTAAAATGTTTTTCATTCAATATGAAGAAAGGATGAAACCTTTACCTTTGGCCATTTACTCAAAGCACCAATTTGCTTGGCTAAGGGGGAGAATCACAAAACATGGAGGCCACATTAGGTTCTCTAGTCTCACTAGTAACTTGCTTCTGGTTTACTTTCCTCAATGCAGGAAGAATAATCCTTCTTAGCTGCAGTTAATGGAGAAAAAAGTGGAGAAATTAAGATTCCTATGCTTCCTCCCTTCAAAATGTTCTGAGCAAGATGTCCCTAAGGACAATCAGTCAGTGGTTTCAGCCTGCCTTTTCCCTCCTCTCCTCACCACTTACTGTCCTCAGCCCTAAACCTCATCTCTGAGCAGTCACTTGAAGCTTCTGCCATATGTTTTCCAAGTGTCTGCCATCTCTGAGGCATCTGGGGTAGGTACTGTTTGCATGAAGGACTCTCCTCACAATGGACACTTCAGACACTTACTCTGTCTAAATATAACCTCACTTTATAAATATCCACATGTGAATATCTACCTCATAGATATTCAGAGATAGACTCCCCTTTTATCTTAGAGATTTGAGGGTGACAGAGCCCTGGAACAGGCTGCCCAGAGAGGCTGTGGAGTCTCCTTCTCTGGAGATCTTCCAAACCCTCCTGGATGCCACCCTGTGCCATGTGCTCTGGGTGTCCCTGCTGGAGCAGGGGGGTTGGACTAGATGATCTCTGGAGGTCCCTTCCAACCTCAACCAGTCTGTGATCCTGTGATACACTCCTAGATAGAGGGAAGGCAGATCTGCATGTACTCCAGTGTAATCAAAGTGAAAATATTTCTCCACTGTCTGTTTACATACACACACAGTATGAATGTCGAAGAACTGTGGTAAGTAATGTAATTGTCTTTACATCAAATCATAGTTTAATTTGTTCTCCCAACTTCATCTGCTTTCAAGTTAAAGATTTTTTTCAAGATATCTTTGTTATATTTCTGCTACTGCTCACTTCTCTAATCAAATAATATGCACAAATTCATAATTCTTCCAAGACTAATCTTTAGTATTACTTATTGCATGAATAATTTTCTTTAGAATTTTGAATGGATTTCCTGCATTTTATGGTTACAGTTTCATTGGTTCAAGACATAATTATGGTACAGGCTGGCATCTGCTCATCGGAATTCATTTATATGAAAACTAGTGGATTAGTATAAACTAATTCTAGGAAAATTCAGATTTATAAACTCATTCTCCTATTTTGGTATGGAAAACATACATTCTGAAGTCCTTACAAGTCCCTCTTTCAGAATCTTGCATGCTTTTTTGTATAAGAAAAAGATGTAGCTAATGAATTTTTGGAAGAATAATTATTGGTTATAATAATGATAAATAAACAAGTCTTATGAGGACTATTTGAACATATTTGAAGAATGCAAACTTCTGAGAATACTTAAAAGTGAATCACTATATGGACTGTATGTGAAGTATACACTCCTCAACATTTCTATCAGAAAATGTTGCAACTACCAATATAAGTATATGTTAAGACCCTGAGGTCATAAACATGCACCTGGTCATGCATAAGCTTATGAGCAGAGCAAAGCCCATCCATTTACGTGTTTGCAGAAATAATGGAATGGTTGCTTTTATACACAAATAAAATAGAGGAAGAAAAAAAGGGATTTTACTTTGTGCTTCTGACCACACTTCGGTATGATCAGTATCACATTTCTTTTGATTGTCATACTTCCTTTCTCTACCGCAGTGTTGTCAGCCATATGATCCATGAGTCATTTCTAGTCCTTTGTATACAAAGCTCATTAAATATTCAGTAAAATTACAGAGTAAAATTATCAAGTAAATGAAATAATTTTCTTGTCCTGATTGCTGGGTGGAGGGAAAGAATCCAAGCTTTCCAAATTTGAAATTAATTCAGTACTTGCAGTGCTGCACTCCTGAATCTGTCATGACTTATTGGCCTGAAAACAATAGCTCTGATAGGTATAAAATGACCTGTTCTCCCTTATTCTTATTGCTCATTGTTTTACGGTAGGAAAGTGGGAAAGAGCAAGGTGCTTAGGAAATCCAAAGAGAACATTGCTCTTTGCTGAAAGAAAGTGTATGTATGGTGGTGGAGGGCGGTTGTATGAGAGACACAAAAACAAGCTGAAGCAGGGAAAGGAGTATGGGAAAGGAGGAATGAGAGAAAAGCAGTGATACAAGACTATCTTCCCTGTTAATAATTCTGACTTGTGACAATGAAATATTAGAGGTTTTCAAAATCATCTAGCTCCATTTTCAGGCAGCCTAGTTAAGTGTTTAATGATACATACAGCCCCCCTCTGGGATTCTCAAAAGTCTCCATTTGCCTAATTCCTTCAGGAAAACTATTTTAGGATACTATATTTTGTGTTAATCCATACAATCACATCATGGGCATGTTCCATGGATCACAAATAGATGGCCCTCCTGTAAATTCTTGAAATGTGTCATCCTAAATGGTGAAACAACTTCCCAGAATGAGTGTCACGCTGCTGCAGGAGCAGGATGACATCGTGTTCCTGCACTCCACTGCAGAGCACCAGTTCCTGCTTTTCCGTAGTACTGAGAGTACTGCCTTAGTGTGGCAGCGGGGAACACGCGGGGTGGGTGGTGGGGGGAAGATTGTATATACGAGAAATCTGAGCATATTTCAGATTATTCTTTGATCTACCAAGAGTTCTTTCTATAGCCCCAAGTATGAAACAGGAGGAAAAAACACATGTAAAAGGCATATTCTTTTACTCAGGAGATATTATTTAAAGACCTCTATCTCAAAACATTTTAATTGACCAATCAAATTAATTGCAGCTGACAGCATCTCTTTAATTGCATGACATTTGTAGGTGGGTATTTTACTATTTTTGTTTTGGTTTGTTTCCTATGAGAATGGATTATGCAATTGTTTAATGTGTCACCCTGTTAGACTGACTTCTCTCGCTAAAGACAGACTCTGGAACGTGTTCAGCTAAATAGGAAAAGGGTAGAAGTTTCAAAAGTAATTAAGTTCTTTACAAGTTTTGTGATAATTGGTATCACAGTAAAGGAGAGAAAAGCAAATGAATGCCCACAATGTGGGAAGGACTTAATGCAGGCCGGCTCTCCCTTCCTTTTCTGTCTGCAAGCTGCGTGCTGCTTCCCCTGCCCTTTTGCCAGCTCTTGCACATTCGAGAGGTCTCCACAAGCTGAAGTGGTTTAGCCTGCACTCAGTGGCAGCCTAGACTGACCTAACTGCTGGCCACAAAGCGCCCCGTGCCCTGTCCCTTGTTCTCTCTGTCCCCTTCCCTTCTCTGTCCTCCTCCCTGCCAGGCCTGGATGCTTTGTAGACAAGCAGTTTTCTATATTGAAAATAAATATGAAATTTCAGTCAGAAAATGGACTCGAGGGAAAAAATGGTGAAGAGTTTTCTGCCAATACTTTCATGCCAAGACAGTTCAGCAAAAGGTCTGATGAGCAGGGTAGAGACTGCAAGGGACGGAATAAAGGAGAGGACAGGACAGCAGCTTCCTACTGCCATGAGTTTAGGAGAGGGGAATCAGAGCAGGAGGCCGTCTCTCTTTGGCCAGCTGCTAGATCTGCTCAGTCATTTTATTTAACCTCGCTTTGGGTTGTTTGGCTGGCCGGTCTGTATGCATGCAGCTCCTGGTTAGGTGCAGTATATGATTATCTCATCGCGTGGGGAGTGATGTGACATGCGGCTCACAGGGGACAACAGGGCTACTGCGATGGGGAAAGGAGATCTAGTTTCGTATCCTCTAATACTCACAGAGCCACTTCTGTTAATACTAATTGTATACTGGGCATTGCACTGAAAAGAAAGTCTTGACAGTAAAGAGTTTACAAACAGTAAAAGCGCTAGAAATCAGAAAGCAGATGTGCTATGAAACCAGGAATGACCTAATGATCATATGTTTATTTCTTCAAAATTAAAAACTCATTTCCTGTACATACTGTAGAAAAAAAAGTGGTTTTAAAGAGGAAGTTTATTGAAGAAAAAGTTATGGTTCGGTGAATTGGGACCAGGACACAACTCTATGAACCATGGAAACCAAGAATCAGTAATATGAATGTCTGACCTTCAGTTAAATATATAGAAAAATCTGTATGAGGCAGATCAACCAAATGATGCTGCTCTGCATCAAGCAATGATGAACACAAAGTTCTTCACGGGGCGGTAAAACATAAACCACAATTCATTCAAGTATTTGAGTAATACTATACTAACCCATTATATAAGACTGAGGAAAAAATATTTCCTAACTCCAGTGAGTGAATGTTTTACACACAGCAAGATTGATAACATTGAAATATTTTTTTCTTGTTTCCTCTCATGTAGCAGTACTTCCCAGACCTTTTCTTTTGGTCAGCTTGCATTCTATATGAGTGTCCCAGAAAGAAAAATTTTCCTCTTCACTCAAATTGGAGCAAGAGGAATGCTCAACGGGGTTAAAATGCCACAGTAGTGACATCACACAATGCTAGTGTTTGTTTTTTTTCAGTTTAATTCGTAAGACTTCGAGGCTCTATCTCCTGAACTTTGGAAGCAGTCATCGATCAAGGGAATGTAGCCAATTCTGGATTTTTACTGAAAAATCCAGAAAATGTCTGGAAAGTTGTAGAATAAAAATCTAATCATGTCGCTCTTGCAAAAGCAGGACTTAAGAAGCACTAGAAAGGCTTTTAGACCTACTTAAGCTGATTGTGTTGTAGTCATGAAAACTTTTGCTTAATATGGCATTCTTGGAGATTGATTTTGGTGTGTATTCTCACTCTCTTCCTTTTCTACTCTGTTCACCAGTATTTAATATTTTTCAGTTTCTTAAGATTTACTGCACTGACAACATTAAAAAATCAACTGTCCTAAGCTGGATAATTTTCTCTGAGGCTGTGGCTCAGAGAAACACCAGAACAGTAAAGCTATCATTACAGAAGAGCTCTGTGCTGCTGATACTAAAATTTTGCAAATAATTTCACTTTCTTTTTTTTGACAAGAACGACAAAAAAGTTATTTTGTGTGAACCAAAATATTTAGTTTCATTTTCAGAGACAGTTAAGAATCATTTAAGCAAATTAAACTCAAACTTTTTAATGAAATATCATTAATGAAATTGGAAAGATGAAATGCTTATCTTCTTGGGGGAGTAATGGAGAAAAACAGCTTTCCCCCCAAAGCTATATGCCAGCTTTTATACAATATAATAGTATTTGTAGTTTATCCAAAACATTTTTGTAAGGAAATAAGGAACTTTCACAAAGTTATAGTTTGTATTGATAAGACTCTAAAATGATGGTTAATTGGCAAAACAGTGGGGGAGAGAGATTGGTTCTAAGAAACATCAAAAAAAAAGGAGAAAAAATATTTGTTTGGGGAAAGGTGCATTGTAGAAAATTTAATATATGTAAATATATGTACATACAACTTCTGATGATACAGCTCTTTCATTAGTATTTTTGCAACAAGTGCCTTCTTTAAACCATCTGTACATTGCTGCAACATATTTATCATTACATGGCAGCAGCCTGAGTCAAAAATACAATAAGAAATCAGGTTACCATAACATATGATCCTACTGAGTTTTATGAAGACAGGATTATTCTTCCCACCTGTTGTATTTACAATTTAATCTATTCAGTAGTTCAAAATAATTTTCACTGTTATTGCCAAGAAACAATAACAAATGCTTTCAAGAGTCACGTTAAACTGTCTGAAATATTAGCTATAGAAAGCCTTCCTAGATAATTTTTTGTCAAGAAATGCTCAAATGGCTTTAAAAGCAAGCTAAAGGAGATAATTAAAGTTAATAATATCTTCATAATACTTTCAAAAGTCATCAGCAACACATTGCATGATGTTCACAGACCAATTTTAAAGAAGCAAAGCAGTGTTGCTGCTGGTGCCATAATGTCTTTTAAAAAACCATAGGAAATACTGTTGGGGAAGAAAGCATTTCAGATGAGGTGCTGCTGTTTGCAAATATTTTATGTCTGAAATTAGCCTGAGTGCTACCAGTAAGCGGGTAGCATAGTAAGACAACATTGACACCTTTACATAAGCTTTTTGCCTTTTTTTTTTTTTATGTATGCCTAAAATATTCCACAATGTCAGGAGAGAACAGTGCCATTTCACATCACACAACCATTAACAGTGTAAGAGCACTGAAGACATCTCCAGCAGCGTGCTCGCAAAGACTGAAAACGCCTGCCAGTGGACCACATCTCTTTCTTCAGCTTCGCGCTGGCATATATCGATGCTGAATGCGTTGGGACAGAGCAGTTATTAGCTGCTTACACAGAATATTTTATATAATGAGTCGGTGACGTCCAAGTTGTGAGAGAGCGAGCAGCAAAGCGCTGACGAGCGGAGCGCGGGGGCGGAGGAGGAGAAGGGCGGCAGGACCGCAGCTCCCCGGCTTACACGCGATGCAGGGACACCGTTGCGTTTGCGAGAGCCGCGTCACGGAGCGTTTCCACGTCCCTCTGTCCGCTTGCCAAAGGTCTCCTCCTTTAGCCCTTGCGGAGGGGCGCTCTCCTCCGTGCTCTTGCCGCCCGGCTTTGCCGTTCCCTGAAGGATTCCTGTGAGTGCACATGGTGCTGGGCTCAGCGCCTGCTTGTCTGTTACAGCCTGGGGCGTGTGAAGCTAAAACCGGGAAACACGCGCGCGTAAGCGCACGAGGGAGAGGGAAGGGCACTGGCTAGGTCCTGCTCTGTGGTCAGGGCGGAGTGCTTGGCTTTAGGAACGCACACCGGTGAAGGCGGACAGCCGAAACGCGCTGGAGCGCTCACGCGGCACCCAGCAGAAGGGCTTGGGGGCCGCCTGGCCCCAGCTCGGGCGGAGGGACCGCAGGGCAGCGCTCCGCCCTGCGCACGGCGGGGCCCGGCGCGGCCCGCACGAACACAGACCCGCACGGCGCGGCAGCC
>JAWLRI010000390.1:4594407-4606461 GCA_034781795.1 Crypturellus tataupa
CCGGCCCTGCTCCGCCGCAACCCCCGGGCCCGGCGCGGAGCCCAGGCCGAGGTCCGGCCAGCCCGGCGGGAGGCGGCAGGTGGAGCCGGGAGCGGCGGGGGCAGGTGGGAGCCCTCAGCGCTGATCCCACCCGCGGCTGCGGCCTCCGTGCCCGGATTCCGCTCCCGCGATTTATGGTCCGTATCCACGGGGGAGGGGCCCAGGGACACCTGGCTCCGGCCCCTCCTGCTGCCGGGCTGGGAGCTCCGCTCCTGCCCTCCGTGTGACGAGGTGGGTCGGGGCTCTGCAGCCCCCGGGGCTCTCGGCCCTGCCCGGTCCAGGCCCTGGGTGGTGCCAGAGGGGGCCCCGGGCCGCCGTGAGGGACCCGGGCTCGGAAGGGCCGCCGGACCGTGTTGTCCGCGGGTGGGAACGCGGCGGGGGGAGCCGCTCCGGCGGGAAGGAAGGGGAGGAGGGAGCCGGGCTCTTCCCCCACCGCTGCTCCGGACGGGCGAGATGCTCCCACCCGCGTCCCTGTCACCAGCCCCTGGGCCGGGGCAAGTCCCCTTCGGGCCAAGTGTCCCCAGGCTGGTGTCTCCCTCCCCGCTCCAACTCCCTCGGACGTGTCGGGTTGGGGACAGGGACAGGCAGGTGAGGACCGTGGCCCGGCGCTGGGGAGGGGACGTGCGCGGAAGCGGCTCCGCTGGCGCCTTTGCCCTGGAACCGCAGCGTTTTCCTGGGGATTTCCTGGCTGGCGCGAGGAGGAGCGGGAGGAAGGCTGGGGGAGCCGCCCGAGGAGCTGCCGCTGCTGCTCCTGGAAAGGGCTTTCCTGCTCCCTGAGGCAAACGGGGTCATCTTAAACACGCTCCTCTGTACTTGTCCCCGTGCAGAGCACCGGGAATCGCATCCTGCCTCGATCCTGACTGTCACCTCAGCTCCAGCATGGAGCAAGGAGCTGCTGGCACCACCGTGTCCCAGGAGGAAGGTACCCAGAATCCCCCGCTGCTGATCGGAACTCCGTCTCCACGTCCCATCCTCAGCAAAGCTGTTCCCAAAGCCATCTCCCACCACAAGCCCCAGAGAAGTCTCCCGGTAACTGGTTTCGTGGCAACCTCTTTCTCCTCCCCACAGGCGAGGAGGCTTTTGAGTGCTGCGACGTTATCATCAACAGCCGGGAGGTTTCCGACGTGTACACGCAGCTGGAGAAACTCGGCGAGTGAGTGGGGGTCCCCATGTCTCCGTCCACCCCGGTGCCATGGGCTCCCTGCTCTGGGGTGCAGGGAGCTCCTGATGGTTTCCCGCATTTTGTGTCCCATCACAGGGGAAAGTTCGGGATGGTGTACAAGCTGCAGGAAAAAGCCACTGGGAAGATCCGCGCTGGGAAGTATTTCCGGACACGGACGCCCAAGGAGAGGCAGGCAGCTCGGGACGAAGTGGAGCTCATGAACCTGCTGCATCACCCACGCCTCGTGCAGTGTCTCGCCGCCTTCCAGGGCCCCCAGGAGCTGGTGATGGTCATGGAGTAGTGAGTAGGGGAGAAAATGGAGCGTGAGGGCAGCAGGGCTGCTTCTAGGTTTGCCCTAGGTGCAACTTGGGGGACCGGTGGGAAGATGCTGCCATACTTGAGGCCCTGGCTTGGGGAGTAATGTGGATGTGGGGGACACAGGCTCTCCAAAATGCCCTCGAGCAGCCTGTGGGGTCCTGGGTGGGTTTCTCCTCCCTGGGGCTGACAGACCCCGGCAGACACTCCTGGCCCAGCCCTGTCCCCTCCCCAGCGTGGCGGGCGGGGAGCTCTTTGAGCGCATCGTGGACGACGACTTCGAGCACACAGAACCTGGCAGCATCCAGTACCTGCGGCAGATCCTGGAAGGGCTCCAGTACATGCACGGCCGGGCCATTGTCCACCTGGACCTCAAACCCGAGAACATCGTCTGCGTCAGCCCCAGCAGCCACTGGCTCAAGATCATCGACTTTGGGCTGGCGCGGAAGCTGGGTGAGCACAGGGGGACACCCGGGTGACCAGTACAGGGACTGTCACCGTCACAGACCTGCTGTAGGGCCCAATACAGCAACATCAGCAGACTCTTGGATGCCTCCTGCATCCTCTTGTGTGTGTGTCTGGGGTGGCCAGCTCCATGACACTGGATCAGGGCCCTTGCTGGTGACCATGGGATGAGCCAGGATCATGGGATGTCACCAGCCCTTCCTCTGGGATGGGTGGTTCCCAGCTCCTAGGCCTGGCCCTGAGTGCTCCCAGGGGAGCCCTAGGAGAGCACCAAGACCTGCAGTGGACACTGATTAGGGGTCAGGGAGGGCTTCATCATCCCCCTGGCTTGGGGATGGCGTCAGGAGGAGCCCAGCTGGGGAAGGACCCCCAGAGATCTGTCCTGATGTCCCCATGTTCTCTGCAGCTCCGGGCACCCCTGTGAAGGTGCTGCACGGCACCCCTGAGTTCATGGCTCCAGAGGTGGTCTCCTTCGAGCCCGTGGGGCTTACCACGGACATGTGGAGCATCGGTGTCATCTGCTACATCCTGTGAGTGACACGGGGCAGAGCGGCCGGGCTGGAGGGGGCTGAGCCTGCCCTGCTGTGAACTGTCCCCTCAGGTTGAGTGGGGAGTCCCCCTTCCAGGGGGATAATGACATGGAGACCCTGAGCAACGTCACGGCTGCGCGGTGGGAGTTTGAGGAGGAGACCTTCTCCGAGGTCTCCCAGCAGGCCAAGGACTTCATCAGGCGGCTGCTGCAGAAGGATGGCCGGTAGGACCTGGGGACATCCCTGGGCTGGAGGATGGAGCTGAGACGGGTTTAGGGGAGCAAGAGGCCAAGCCTGGGGTTTGACACGGCCTGACAAGCGGGATGCAGCATCCACCCAGCCCCTGCGGACCCTGTTCGGAGCAGTTCTCCAGGGTCTCCACGGGCTTTTGAGCATGATGGAGCCCCCCAACTGCTCCATTTTGCCCCCAGGTGCCGGCTGTCCAGCAGCGAGGCCCTGCTGCACCCCTGGCTGCAGCAGCCGGTGCTCAGCAGCACCAAGGTGCTCTCCAAGGAGAGGATCAGGCAGTTCCTGGCGCGTCGTAAGTGGCAGGTACGTGGGGGATGCCCTCGAGGGGCAGCACGCGGCTCTGCCGGAACACAGCGCTCCTTCCTCCGCTCCAGAGAACAGGCCAGGCCCTGCTGGCTCTCAACAGACTCGCCCTGCGCTCCCCAAACCCGGGCAGGGATGCGGCGGACGCCCAGGATGATGAAGGTGACAGTCCCTGCAAGTGCTGCCCCCAACCCATCCCACCTGCTCCCTCAGCTGCTCCGGAGCAGCATCCCCCACCTTGAGCCTGACCTGTCCCTGTGCCACCCACCCGTCTCTGGGGCGGAGGGGCAGGTTTGAAGGCGGCAAGTTCCTCACTAGCTTCTCTGTCCGTCTGTCCAGACGCAGCCCTGAGCTGTAGCCTGGAGGAGGACGGAGCCTCCATGCTCCCATCCCAGCAGCTTCCCAACTTCCCGGACCCCTTGACAGACCCGGAAGGGGTGGAAGGTGGGAGCGTCTCCCTCCAGTGACGCGTTGAAGGTGAGACCTTCTGGGAGGTGCCACCCCACAGTTCAGGGTCCCAAGACGCTCCAAGCTGAGTGTGACACTGGGCTCCCTGGTGTTAGCGGTGTTCTTTAGAGGTGGCAGTGCCCTGGGATGGTGGCAGTGCCCTGGGGTGGCTCTTCCCCACAGAAGCACCCACCATAGGGCAAGGAGCCCCATCCCCACCTCCCCTGTTCCCTACTAGCAGGTGTCCCCGCGCTGGAGGTGACCTAGCTGCGGGATGGCGCTCCTGTCCGTGTGGCTCCCTGCGTGCGCAAGGAGCATGGGGCTGACGGCCGTTGCAGCCTCCATGTGTCATCGTTGGTGCCCATGGACGCGGGGCACTGCATGTGCAGGGCCGTGCCGACCGCGGGCTGCACCCAGGGCAGCGCCTGCTGGGCTGTGCTGTCCCCTCCCCGTGACTCTTAGGGCTGCCCTCATGTCCCCACAGAGCGTGGGGGACGCGGTAGAGAGCACGATCGCTCCGCATTGTCCCTCCTCTGGGGGGTCAGCTCTGCTCCGTGTTTCCCAAGGCCAATAAAACACTGAAGGTTTCTGCACTCCTGGAGTGACTGGGTCTTATTAGAAGCAGAGAGAGGGGTGAGAAAGAAGCGGCCAAGGCTGATGGAATGGCAATGGGACTCCCAGCTTCATCCAGAGGAGCCTTTTCTGCAGAAACGGGGCTTTTGGAACCCTGGGTCTGCTGCATTTCTAGTTCCAGGGTGAGTCAGGAGAGGAACTGGCTGCAGTGGCCAGGCGCTCCTGTGCTAGAACCAGCTCCCACTGGAGCTGGGCCGGGAGCTGCTCGCACTGGGCTCTCAACAGCACCTCCTACTTAACCGTGGCCGGGGCAGTGTTGTGAGCGGGGCGCTAAACCCTCCCTTCTCCTCCTGCAAAGCAAACTGGGTCCTGCTGCCCTCCCCTGGGGCAGGACCCTGCTCCCATGGGTCATCTCAGTTGCCAGCAGCTGCTTTGGGCTACGAAGCGCTCCAGTTTAGAGGCCTTGAGAGCCAGAGCTGGATCTCCTAGAGCCAAGGGCCCTTTGCAGCCATGGGGGGTTGGGTGTTCCCAATCCAATCTGTGGGGCCAGGGCCTGAAATGCCCCAGTCCTGGGGCAGATAGACCCATCTGCTTCAAGAGCAGAACAAAAAATTCAGCTCCGCCTCTTTGCCAGTTGGAGATAATATTAGAGGTGCTTCTGGCATAGGAAGGCAGGGAGAGAACTTGGTTTGGGTATAAAAGTTCTTCCCTGCACTGTTAGGTGTCATCAATCTCTCCATGAGCTATTTCCCACGTGACCTCACCAAAATATATCCATGTAGGAACTATCTTACCCTCTCCCTCTGAATAGTCTCAATCCTGAATTTCCATGTCCCGGGACTCCAGCCAGGAGTCTCCTCTCCATGATTTTCTTTATCGCTTTATTTGCCCACGGTTCACCGCGTCTGTCCGGCTTGGGGCTCATCACGTTTCTCTCCTTTCCCCGGCGTCCCCTAGATTAGTGCAGAACAACGAACAAGTGCCAGCGAAAGGAATCGGCTAAATAAAGAGTGGAATTATAGCTGGGACTCATCACGATGGCAGAGAAATTCAGCAGTCCCAAAAATAGAAACCCAATCTCACCTCTCTGCAGCGGTGCACAAAAATCACCAGGAACTCCTGAGGGAGACAGAAAAGAAGAGTGGGACCCAGTCCCCTTGGGTATCGCAGACCCCCTTAGACTTCACCCTTCTGTGCCAAGTCCTGGGGAGCTGCTCTTTATTTTAGGCATGCAGATATTGCCTAGGTAGCACTAGCATCAAGAAATAGCGTTTATTCATGGAATCCCTCCTTCCTGCATTCAACAAGAGAAAAAGAATCCAAACCACCAAAAGATGTGAGCGTGCTTGGGCATTTTCCTTCAAACTGAGATGAATTAAGAGAACAAACCTAAGTCGGGCTTAATGTGGAAAAAAAATTACCTCAGGGCACATAGTTGAGCAGATTATTTTAATATGTCATTTCTAGGCTGCTTTTTAAAGGACTATTATTGCAGGAAATGAAGAGCTACCAAGTAATTTGAGTTGGCAGATAAAAGCTTTCATGTAGCACAGGAAAAATCCTGAAAGGCAGGAGGAGACAGAGGGAAGGTGGCGCAGATGGCCAAACCAAGAGAGAACCTCGAAGTGCTGAAGGAGGCGCTCAGGGAAAGGACTGAGTCCTGTGTCGGCCTCGGAGCTCGCAGCCGCCTTGGCCTTGTCCCCGTAGGGACCCCAGGACCTGGGGACGAGAGAGTGATTTGATGTCTCCTTAGTTCAAGTCCTCCTCATTTCATACCCCGATATCCAAGTCTTTCCTCCCGTTGGTGTTCGGGGCGGTCTCCATCCCTGGGCTGCCTCCCTGTGCAGGAGCTCCCAGAGCAGAGCCAGGTGGATGCGGGAATGTGGAAAACGTGAGCTGAGGAGACGGCGCTGGGGGTGGCGCTGAGCCAGGGATGACCCGCTCCGGGGGGCGGCGCGGGGTCCCCTCGCTGCCCGGGGACTCTGTCTCTGTCCCCGCCGCGGTGCCGCTGTCCCGTGGGGAGCCGGTCCCCGCCTCTCCCATCCCCGCGGCGTCCGGGCGGCCGCGGCTGCAGCGCGCCCGGCTGCCGCCCCCTGCCCGCCTCTCCCCTCCGCTGCTTTTTTCGTTTGTTTCCTGCTTTCCGCCGCGGCGGAGGCTCGCGGCGCGCTGCCTCTCGAGGGCACGTTTTGGGAATGCTCGTTTTCAGCAGCCAGCGCCGCTGCCCGCAGGAGGATTACGGCAAATCCCGATGAATGGTAGACCCGGCTGCTCGAGCTCGCCCGGACCAACCTTCTGACCCTCGCAGAGCTCCCCCAGGGCGGACGTGGGAAAGAAAACCCTTCCTCTTTGAAAACAAACTTGAAGGAAAGACTTATTTTTTTCCCAACAGCCGGACTGTTTTACATTTTTTTTTTTTTTGAAGGGGGGAAGGGGGAGGCTGATTTGTGATGAGATGTTTTAATAGGGATTGTGCTGCATGGTTCGGTGACTGCCGGAGGAAGGAAGGACCCCTCTCAAGCGCTTCTAACATGACAGCTTCGGTTTCTCAAGAGTTAAGCGGTGTTTGCATGATGCTCCTATTGCCAGCCTGGTAGCAGACTTTTCGGTTTCTGGTTTTTATTGGGACTGCTGGTGAGGGTGATCTTAGTTGGAAAAATATCTGCCTACATATATATATATATAGGGTATATTTTTTGGTGGGGTTCTCCCCACGTTTTAGTCTCTCTTGATGACTCCTGGAGGTGGTAGCGGGCCCATGAAAGACTGTGAGTACAGTCAGATCAGCACACACAGCTCTTCGTCTCCCATGGAGTCTCCCCATAAGAAAAAGAAATCGGCTCCCAAGAGAAAATGGGAGGTTTTTCCTGGAAGAAACAAATTCTTCTGCAATGGGAGGATCATGATGGCTCGGCAGACTGGAGTCTTCTACCTGACTCTTGTTCTCATCTTGGTCACCAGTGGACTCTTCTTTGCATTTGAGTAAGTGGCACTAAAGTCTTCATATCTTTCAGTATTTATTAATTTTCTGGGTAGAAGGAAGGTAAATGTATTTATGCAGGTGTATTAGAGAATGCTGGTTGATTTCAGCTAATACTGGCTTATATGTTTGAAAATACAATCTGTTATGCCGAGAAATACAGTCTTGTTTGATTATTGCACTCTGTGGAAAGCTGGGGTTTGACTATTAAGGTTTCTTTTTATTATTTTATTTTTAACTTTTTTTTTGTTACAAAGAGAGTATAAAACAGCAGGTTTAGCACTGTCAGGAAATGATATAGCGTCTTGTCTACCAGTTATTCTCTTGAATATCAGAACTGACAGGTGCGATAATACTCTTTGTCACAGAACTGAATGTAAGAAAAGCAGTTTCTGTCATTAAGAGAGAGGCAAAGGCCCAAATTATAAACTCAGTGTATTTAGTAGTTAATAGTCAGGAATTCCAAGTTATTAAAAAACTGGAAGCTGTGCAATTTCATATGTACCTAGCTTTCCACCACTAGGTAACAGCATTACTTTGTGTTGCTAACTTGTGAGTTTGGTGATCTTATTTTAAGTTATTTTTGTTTTAGAATTATTATTTTTTAAAAAAACAGGTTTCCTAAGGCCTTTTTCCTCTGTTGCTGTGAATCTTCAGAAATCCTTTCCATGTATATAAAAAGAACACAGTGCCAACAAATCAGAGATAGTTAATTTAACCACTCCAGCATAAGCGCAAATTCACTATGCATGACAGTAAAAATTGGACACTTGACATGGAAAACACAGAAACACAGTTCAGCTTTTTTTTTTTTTTTTTGTCCTCTCTTCTCCCCACAGTGACAAAAGCATGCTGTAGTAATAACTGAAATCTTTTTAAATGGTTAGTGCTACTTTACCTATTTTAAACTGCTTAATTGTTGGTTTGTGGCAGAAGGAAATTTCTGAAATAAAAAAAAAAGTGTGAAGCTCTTACCATTTTCCTAAGTAGGAGCAGTTAGTCATAAGTAAATTTAGATGCTGTTCTAGAAATTCAGTTGAGCAGCACCATTTACTTAATGTCTTTAAGGAAGCAGATAGAGACATTAACAAACTCTGAATGGCACCAGATAAATGCAGACCATCTTACCAGAGTGATGGCGGTTAAGAAGGTAAAAAATACTCAGCAGGTGACCAGGGGCTAAATATACACGTGAGCTCAGCAGATGAATTGTCTCCAGTATGCTCCAGGTGTCTTGAGGGATTTATTCATTGTAAACATTTCTGTGGCTTTTATGAAACTCCTTGATGGTCCTGTCAGTAGTTAACACCTTGTAGGATGGTGTCCGGTACTGCAGGTGTGTTGACTTTTCTGGTTTTAAGGCAGTGTTGAAAGTGTATGCGGATGGTGTTGCAGCAGGCCTGGGTGCTGCTCCACTCTGTCTGCCTGCCGTGGGGAGGCCTGATGTTGGAAGGCCCTTCCCTATGGGCTGGCAGCTGGATTTGCTTGCCGCCTTCGCCTGAGAGCCTGGCAGCGAGGGCCGGGCTTCCTGCAAGTGCCACAGTGTGAGCAAAAGATCAGAGCTCTCCTGCTCTGCGGCTGTAACCGTGAGGCTTGTTTATTAAGCCACCATTAAGAGTTTAGTTAAATGTGTTTTTTCCTTGGATTCTTCAAGGAAAAATGCTCTGTTTCATTGTGTGATTCGGAATCGCTAGAGCAGGATGGGCTGTTAGCTGTTCATCCGACTTCTGGTTCTATTGCTAATGTAAGTTATCTATGCTGAGAGTCAACCACTTCCACTTATACTCTGTTTCTGAGCTTATTTGAAACGTAATTATATGCAGTGAGCTGTATTTTTAGCTATGTTACAACATTTGGATATATAATTAGTGCCTTTTCTAGCCAGAAGCCTTGAAACAAGGGAAAATCTTTGACTTTATAGCTATCTAAAATTATATGTATGTGTACTGTACTTGAGTCATTCTTGTATCATTTGCACTCTCCTTTTAAGGAAATTCAAAATAAGAGAGTGGCAATGGTATTTCAATTTTATAATAATAAGGTAGATTTTGGCCTTCAAAAGGCACTTGCATGGCAGCTGTTACTCATCCACTGAAGGCTAATAAATATAATAATAATAAAAAAGGGTTAGACTAAAACCGATATTCAGTGAGTCTGTAAATACCACAAAAGGTTTGATAATATCAACAAAGAGAAAAGCAGAGGGTCTCCTTGATTAAAAAAATGTTACTTTGAGGAAGTTTCTGACTGTGTTGTTTGGTAGTCTAAAGTTAATATTGATCAACTAAGAACATCTTAAGTTGTTAGAATGTCACTTTTATCATTTGACTGATTTGGTTGTAAAGCTACCCATAAACCAGTGATTCACAGAATGTGATAGGGGTGTGTTGCAATCCTTCATGTACACAAGTGCCTAAGGGACTTTTTAAACTGGTAGAAGCTACAAGGTTAAACTGACACTGGAAAGAAAGATGTACTTTCTGTTTTTAGAATTGTTTAATCATTTTGCTACAGTTGAAAGAAATGATTTCATTTTGGTTCGCTTTCCTTTTGGAAACTGAAAAATAGGTACTACTGTATCTATGCAGGCAGTGAGAAGGAGGAGTAGGAAAGAGAATTTCAAAAACTAATTTATGAGAAAACATTCTCCTAATAGATACTTTCCCTATATCCTTTTAACATTTTTTGTTCTTCTAACATTTTTCTTCTCCCCTTTCCTATTCTTCATTTTCTTCTGAAACCAGTTCAGCTGGAGCTGTATCTCCTATGCCTTGGAATCCTCTCCAGGGGAGAAGCACATTTTGCTGTATCAACAGCTCCTGGCTCTCAAAAACAAAGCTATATGATGCATCCTGTCCTGGGTAGTTTTTAACACTGAACTTTCTAATCATGCCTTTCTAATCTTTGTATTTTTTTTCTTCATATTTTCTCATGCCTCTACCATCTTGCTGTTTTTATTCTTTTCCCCTGTTGGATTTTTTTCTCTCATTTTCTCAAAGTATACCACCTCTTTCTTTTATTGTTTCACTCTTCTTTTTCATTTTAGAAGATGTAAACCAGGACTTGCATTAAAAAAATAGTTTTTAAGCAGCTGAAATAATTCCTACCTCGCTCCCCTTCCAAAAGAAGGGAATGCAAATAACAGTGTTATTTCTGTGACTTTTTTATTGCAAATACTTTTGGGACCAAGATGGACTGTTGATGCAGTGCTGGCAAATTTGGCTCTCTATTGGATGTAGGGTTTTTTCTTTTTCTTTTTTTTTTTTTTTTGCTCCTTCCTTTTCCTTCCCCAGACATATGTGTTTCTTGAAACTATGTGGTGCTCATGTAAAAGCATCTGCACAACAAACATTCTTTCCTTAGAACAAAGATAGGATCAGTGACTAAAGGCCAGATCTTGCTAATCTACCTAGCCAGTGCAACCACCATGTTTACTTATCTTTAAAGTTCTTTATTGGTGCAATAAAGAGAGGCAAAATTAAGGCAGTTTATCCTTGCTGCTTTTAATCAGCTAGGTATGCATGCCCAACAGAGAAGAGGATCCTTTATGTCTACAGTCACTCAAGCTGTTGTTTTTACAAGCTGTCGGAGGGCGAGATGGCAGCTGCACGCCACGTTTAAGAGAAGGTAATGAGAATGAACTATTCCTGAGGGGCAAGAAGGCAGGACCTTGGAGCAGTCCCATGTTAAGACAGTGCAGCACAGGTGCTTTGCTGCTGCTTTTTACCACCCTCTGCTCACTGACAGGTCTGTTCCTTCTTGGAACTGACTGCACAGGTAGCAGGAGGGAACGTGTCTGCACCTGAGCTCCTTCACTTCAGCCTGGCAAACTGAACTCCTGATAAAAGCTGGGTGTGAGTGAAGATGCTGACTGAACCAAACTGGTGCAGGCAGAGTCCTGTTTTCTTCTGTCAACTCGGTTGCAGGGTCAGTAGCTCCGTGAGGAGGTTGGAGCAGATGGCTAGAAGCTGGAAGGGCTGAAGCAGCACAGCTCTTTTCTCTGTGAACATGAGTCAGAGCCCTATCACTTCTGATTTAATTTGATGCTTGTACTGATTCAGCTCTCTGGAGTTCTTTTTTTCACGCTTCTTTTTTCCTCTTTTGAGTTTGTCAAGACTTGATCTGTGTGACCATTTGTTTAATTGCACTATTTTTCATAAGATGTATGCAAGAAAATTGTTTAGACTGAGCCTGTGTATGTACGTGTATGTACAAATCGTTGCTTTCTCTCTGCTCTTATAGTTGCTGGCAACCTGCTCCCTGCCTCCCACTTTGAAAAGCAGTGTGACTAGAGGACATTCATGACTCATGTTTTTTCATAGGATGTAGATCGTTCAATATTGAACTTTTACAGCACATGCCACGGTAAAGTGGTGTAGCTTGCTGATACAAACCTCTCTGTGTAAACACCAATGTTAGTAAGCTAAGCATTTTAACAGTGATATCAACAAACATCTTCATTTAATGGAAGATGTTTTATGCTCTTGGAAGAAATGGATCTTTGGTGGTAGGTCATATTCCAAATAGTTGGAATGTATTTCATCTAGTAACCTTGTTTATTCACCCTTTTCTGAGTTTGAAATTAGATCACTGTTTTTTTTTTTTCCCTTCCCCTTTCTCCCTTTTCTTTTTCAATCCATTCACAAAAAAAGATTTTTCTACCTCTTTGTCTAGAGATAATAGAAGATAAACTAGAAAAAATAGAAGATTAAAATAAAGAGAAGATCGAGAGAGGATCTTACCAATATATATAAATACCTGAGGGGACAATGTAAAGAAGATGGGGCCAAACTCTTCTCGGTGGTGGCCAGTGACAGGACAAAAGGCTGCAAGTTGAAACACAGGAAGTTCCATCTCCACATGAGGAAGAACTTGTTTCCTGTGAGGGTGACAGAGCCCTGGAACAGGCTGCCCGGAGAGGCTGTGGAGTCTCCTTCTCTGGAGATCTTCCAAACCCACCTGGATGCCACCTTGTGCCACGTGCTCTGGGTGTC